>BOPM01001040.1:53011-79138 GCA_022179025.1 Porites australiensis | reverse complement strand
CCCCCCCCCCAAAAAAATAACCCAACCCCCCCCCCCCCCCCCCTTTCACCCCGGGATGGGCACTAACGTGGATCAACGGCCGGAAACGTCTTGTCCTTTTGACAAACATTTTAGTTTTGCTAAGGAATGGTGAATTCACCTCACGAAGAACTCATAAACATTAAAGTAATACTTCATTGTAATAAAGTAAACCCTCGTGACAGCTAGTATTAGCCACCATGTAAATGCCGCGTCATGCCAAAAGTGGAGACATTCCAGCGTCGATGATATCACATTTTCCCATTCCTCTGGCACTTCACTATATATCGGGTTTGCTCGGAAGCAACGGTTCCTGGATCCTACCGGGTAGTCGGCTAAATCACAAACTTGCGCATTGCGAATCTTTTCACAATTTATGCCGCATGCTCTAACATGATCAACCTTACGATCCCCGCAAATGCTAAACACAGCCTCATCCAGTGTTTTTTTTTTAATGGGAGGGGCCAAGTCTAAGGGAAAAGCCTTGAGAAGAAAAGGTTGTGCCAAATAGTAATTGCGTATAAACAAACAGAACCTACAGCGCGGACTTAACACCATTTTTTTTGAGACCGGAACTATTTAGCCTCTTAACTGCTGTTAATAACCTCTTAATAAAGTCAACACTACAAGTCCAGATAGCAAACCAAAAAGCAGACAACACAATTGAGCTGATAAAAAGATTAGAAGAGTTTAAAGCAAGCAAACGCTAGCACGTTAGTCAAGGCGAATCCCTAAGTAGAGCGGAATAGAGAGGGTGGGAGATTGGAGGCATTACCCCCTGGGCGGTTATAATGCTTCCTTCTTATTTCAAAGTAGGTAAATGGGACTAAAGGTGCACTAAGAAGAAGTCTTAAATTTCACTCCAAAAGTGATGGCATTTTTTTCGCAGTTTATAAATCCAATGCAACTACCAGATTGAGCCAAAAGGGGAACCATCAGACTTCTGGGAAGCTGGCGCTTAATTAGTCTCCCTCGCAGCCATTTTTTGGATGTCACGCGGTGTTTCTCTAAACTTTTGACTGATAGCTATGGCATGCTAATCAAATCGCAAAGGAGGACAAGAGAGAAAGTCTTCTTGTCTCGTCACGCAACGCTCATTCTCTCTTAGAGGAACGTTGCGTGACCGGACAAAAACGATTGCATGTGAGACTAAAAAGAGCCGAGTTGGTTGCCACTGTACTTCGGTGAGTTGGCTGTGCGCATGCTCAATTAACAGGTCACAACGCGGTTTTGTGTAGTGTGACCATTTCTGTGAGATGGTTTGTATTTCAATGAGCTAGTCATCAACTAACTAACTAGGTGCTTCTTGCGAGCAATCAACACCTATTAACTAACTACTTCTTGAGCACGTGCAGCAATGCATGGAAGGGGTGATCACCCTTAAAATTCCCAGGCTTTGAAGTCACTGTAACTGCAGGGGGTCTTGTTCAAAAGGATTTCTCTTTTTACGTTTAGAAGACCTTTTTCTCAGTTATGTCTTTAACCACCGTTAATCCTTCCCCATGATGATTTTATGTTGACACGTAGAGCAAGCTTTTTAAGGTTGTCACTGTCAGGATTAAGTCAGCAAATTACGAAAAAGTTATAAGATCGATTCTTGGCAAAATCAGCGCAAAGTCAAGGAATTATGTTGTCGGTAGTTTCGCAAAGATTATAAAAAGACATTTTGGTGCAGAAACATTCTGTAGTTGATCAACCTATTCCATCCAAATCCGCGTCACACTGATATAAAACGAAAGGAAATAGAAAATAAAGGCAAAACTATTCGTGGACTGCAACACTGAGAAACTGAAGAAGATGTAAACCGGGCGTTGCAGGCTGCAAGACCGCTCGGTGAAAATCAGTTCAAGGTCAGGAAATTCAATAGTCACTAAACTTTTCTGTCGCTCTATAAAGAGTGGCTGCCCTTTTACATTGCTGGTTTGCTTTCTCGTTGATTCTGTTATCATAAGTCAGTTTCTATACATTGTGTAGGGAGGCCATGGTTATTTTTAGAGCAAAGAAATTATTTTCAGTCAAGATTGAATTAACATGTCGTTCACAATGAATTTGAGGCCAAATTCTACTAGGTGGTGTTCATTGTTATAAGTATTAGCCCCTAGGGCATTTTTTCGTGGTATGCCCGGGGGGGGGGGTATTCCCTATGATGGCCTGTACCTGGAGGCTCCGCCCGAAAGGGGTATCTTTTTCAGGCTTTAGGTATATGAAAGGGTAGGGATTTCACTAGTTGAAGTATATAAAAGGGTTGGGAAATCGGTCATTTGGGTCTGTGAAAGGACCCAAAAGGGCTAACACATGAATGTTATGGCTTTATAAAGTCGAGAAAACGTTCTATTTTTGTGATTGACTCTTATTTAAAAGACAGTGCATTTACAGCAGCTAAAAGGGATGCAAAGTTCTAAACAAGGTTTGAAAGGGGTACCTTTTTCGTGCAAAATGGTATATAAAAGGGTAAGGGGTTGGACCTCGGGGTGGAGCCTCCCCGTATTAACATTTGTTGAGTACCCCCCTGGGAGGTATGCCGATAGGTGTATAAATTTTTTTTTAAAGCAAGAACAAAGTCCTTGCTTATTAATTTTAGCACAAACACCGGAAACGTTTAATTAAGAAAAAAAAAGTATGTCTTTCTAGAGACGAATGGCCAAGACGGCGAAAATTGAGCACAGTCCAGAGCAGGTTTGGTCCTGGGTTTCTCGAAACGTCCCAATCGCAATCGGCGATAAGAATTGAAAAACGGCTGAATTCGCAGGCTATCTAGAGAACAAACTTAGGACTTGGAATGAAATCATCGCCTCAAAATTCAAATGCATTATTTAGACAAGAAATTTAAGAAATATTTGCAGCATTACAATGTAGCACCCCTTCGGTCTTGTCTTTCATAGGAAAATAATTTGCCAAAGAATTATGTAAAACAAGCCAATTATTTGCCGGCCTGAAGACTTCAGCACACCGACGTTCAAAGTCCACCAGACAAACTAAGATTGACAGCAATTAGTGTTAAGTGACCTCAAAGATAAGAGCGACCTTTTTTAAAAAAAATTGCCTTTGTAAAATGTAGAAGGCTCAGCAAACGCTCTATTTGTTCAACTATTATTTATTTATTTACTTATTTATCATTTATTTGTTTATCTATAATTACTTTGTAAATAAACAATATGTTAAGCTACGTTTTATTATGTCATTTTTTAACTCCCTTCTGTGCTCTTTATCAGTTTTTAATCCCTCAAGAAAGTGCTGCGACCATTCGTAAAACACAAGCCATGCATCGTCTTTTTAAGCTACTAGATTTGAACTATGCAAGGTAGTAGGGGCTAAATAAATTTCTGAAAATAAGCCAAAAAATAAGTGTCAGGTGACTGTCAGCTGAGAAATAGCTCGGTTTTGTACCAATATACTGTAGGAAAAACTAGAATAAACCAATGGATGAAAAAAAAAATGATTATTTCAGTTTTTCAATGAAACTCTATGTGGAAGAATCTTGAAAATTAACAAGGGTTTGAATAGTATTTGTTTTTGTCGCATCATTGACTTCATCCTATCGATGATCTTCAGCAAATGCGTAGCAAAATGAAATCTAGTTACAGAGAGTGAATCATTAACAGTCACTTACTAATGACAAGGGAGATACTGCTAGCTGTTAACATGACTGATGAGTTTGCACGATTCTCTAGTAACAATTTCCTTAGCAAAGTAAAGCAATAATTCACTCTTACCGTCGAGCGTATATAACTTGGCTGCTTTCTAATTCCTCAGTACGACACAGTTGCCTTGCTGTTCTCCCCTGACTGAGGATATTACGACAACTACAATAGGTGATTTTGATACAAGATATTTTATATTCAAGTGTTAGGCTTATCGACCTCTGAGGTATTTTGGAAGCTATTTCCTCGTGTTGTAATTAATGACCGCAGGAGAGCACGCGTTAGTTGGATGACACACTGAAAGGATACCGCAAGGGAAACTATTAACCTCTTAAGATTCGAGGTCAGCATTGCTTTAATTGAAATCTCAATACGTGTGGGCGAAATCCTCAAGTTTTCCATGCAAAAATTATCATCAATGAGACAAATTCAAGAGAATTTTCCTCTGAAAACGGACGGTCTTAAACAATATGAAAAAACTTTGACCCTTCCATCAGATCTTTCAATTTTCCCTCTTGCACTCACTTTGGGCCTTTTCTATTTTGGAGAAGCGCTCCGGATGAAAGAGTTTAGTTGCTAATTGGACTTGTCTGGAACCCTATATGGGCAACGACAGCAAGGAATGTTCATATCAAATGAATTAGCCTCTTTTTTTTTCACAAGGAAGCTTTCTGAAAATCTGTACTGTTATATCAAAAGTAACCAACATGCTATATGTGAAGTATGGTTTGCCAGGGTAGCTTACATTAGAGGCGTTTTCTTTGGCCATGCGAATGCTTCTGCTCGCGAAACCACCATGTTGAATTCCAAAAACGCGAGGAGCTGGGGCGAAAAAAGGAGCGGGAAAGGGGACACGGAGCGGAGGGGTGGAGGTGAGGGGTTGCTATTTCTACTCTCTCCAAGCTTCCTCCAAAGTGAAATCAAAGATGGCAGACACGTCTACGATATCTGAGGAACAAGAAAAAACAAGAAGGATCATTTAGAGTTTGAAAGTATAATCACATAGAGTTTGACACGATGGCAAGTGTGCTTTGAGAATAAAAACAAAATCAAAACTCCTGCAGTCTCACGCACGGCTGTTCATATTGGATGGTACCGCCTTCGCAAGCATATTAGGTAGCTTTGGCAACGACAACGGCGATGGCAACAAGAACGTCAAAAACTATGCACGTGCAGCACACTTTTTTGTTCATTTTTTGCCGTCACCGCACGACTACGACGTGGAATTCCCTAGAGCGACGTTTTATAATTATGGAGGACGTAAAAGCAACATGAGTAACCTCTCTTTCTCTTTCTAAACTTGAGTTCGTTTCTCCAGGAATCCAATTGCAAGAAAATTCATCTACTTTTGAAAATTCAAGCAAATCGGGATAACTTCGACCAAGTCTTTAAAAAAGTGAAGTCTTTTTAATAGTAGTGTTGTTGCAGTCGACGCCGTCGTCGATGCTCAAGCTGGCACAGTAACGAATTCAAATAAATGAAGTTCAACAAAGTGTTCGCGTCATATTTTGTGGAGTTTTTGTTTCCGTTCGACCTTTCAAAAAGTCCTTAGTACCGCATTTAGATTTCAGTTTACCTGTTTTCTCCGAAACGGGCGCAGTCACTTAAAAATCACAGTCCACCAAAAAAACCGAGGATGGTAAACCTAGCTGTCAGGTTTCCTATCCCCTGATGTCCCAAATGGCGAGCCTGCGTGGCAGGCGTTTGAAAGGGAAGGGAAAGGGAGAAACGCGAAACGCAAAACGCAAAAGCCAAGGGACGCGTTTCTCTCGCGCTTAAAACTCCCTTTCCCAAAACTCCCTTTCCCTTCCCTTTCAAAACGCCTGCCACGCAGGCTACCAAATGGCCGACAAAACTGTGCCTCATACTCCGCACGGCTTTGCAGCTCCTGTTCCAAAACTTTCCTCGCGCAAACGATCCCGCCGGCTAAGCATGCTACAAAAATTATCAAAAATCGGTGAAGATGAAATTTCATAAAAATTATAACTTATGCCATCTAGGTACTTTCCCTCGTGTTTTGCTTACGTCCCATTCCTGTCCAACTGTGGAGAAGAAACATTCAAAAATTATCTTGCGAAATTATCTGCATAGTATTTCAGTCTCAAAAGGAAGACATGCCTAAGACAACCCCGTGCGTGAGAGTGATAGAGATACCAGATCGGAAGTGGCAATCGCGTGGGGAATGACACCTGAACACCTGAGCTACTCGCGGAAAACACATGACGACCATGTTCTGCATGTCCTATCCAGGGAGAGGGGGGTGCGTCTGGGTAGAATCATCACAGGGCAACTTTAGTCCCCCGGGGGGTGGGGGTAGTAGTTAAGGCTAACAGTTGTTTTACGAGCATAGAGAAAATTCTTTACTGAGTGATGAAAAAAGTGATCTGGCAGTTGAACAAGAGAGGAGTAAGGCTTCATCCTCTCTTAACGCGACTTATTCAGTTCCAAGAGCCATAATGGTTCTTGTCAGTTCTTAAAAGAAATTAGCCTGAAATTTTAACTGAAAATTTGCAATTGCATAAGTTGCGATTTTCTTCTTTGCATTTAAAAATTCTTTAAACGGCAGTTTGTGATTTTATCACTCCAGGCTCAGAGGTCCTTCTTGAACTCATTCGCTCAACCGGCTGAAACGATGGTATAGGCACAGGCAGCTCAAACGAAGGGAATCGTTTAAATTTGAATTTTATAAGAAAATGTATGGGAATACTGACAAAATAAGCCCTATAACCTGCCTTCGATAAGATTTGAAATGAAAATAACTCGCTTTTTTGTTTGTGTCTGTGATATGTCATTTAAGTCTGTTCGCCGGCTGTATCCATTTCGAAACCGTTTCATACCAGTTTTTAGATTTCCATTTATTTATTGAATTTTTTTCATTCTAAAAGAACTATTTATAAAGCGTTCGAAAAGTAAACTTGGAATATGATACAGATTTATACCTTCTTATAGAAAATTTACATTTAACGCAAATTTCAAAAATTTTCGGCTCTAAGTCTCGTTAATTTTGGTAAACGTTAATTTCAATTCTACGATGGAAATTTTAGTATAGGTAATAGCATGATTTGTAGTAATATTTGGCATAAATACAACGAGTGATATTTCAAAATTGTTATACGTAATCTCACGAGCCGTTAGGCAAGTGAGATTTGAGACAATTTTGAAATATCACGAGTGGTATTTGTGCCAACTATGACGTACAAATCATGCTATTATTTGTTTATACTACTACCAGCAAAAGGTTTGTAATTTTCACATGTAGGTATTTCAAATTAAGCTGAAATACCACTGCTCTAAGCCAATCGAATTGCAGAAATTTCTCATGTAGTAGTATAATTTTTATAATTTTGGCCCCAATGCATTCTCGACACCTAAGAAAGAGGAATATTTTATTAGAGTAGGGATCCGCCACTGAGTGACAGTGAAACTGTGTATAACCCTTGAAGTGGCCAGATTTCTTCACTTGACCCCCTTCGTTCGTTTAGGGAGAGTACTGAGAGTACCACGAACAAAGTTTCCATTCGAATTATAGGTTTAACTTTGTTTCTTTTGTCTCAAAAAGTTTTGTTGCTTTGTGAACGTCACATCAATTTCCTTCATTTTGAACTGTTACCCTCTATTTCGCGTTAATTTCCTTTGTTCGAAAAGTCGTTTTCCATTAAATTCGCGCTAATTTAAGTCGCGTTAATTTGCATAGAACGGTAATAGAAAATTTAAAAAATGGCTTCTTTACCTCTGAGATTGGTCCCCATCAAGGCAAAAGTATGCCTCAATACCGTAAAATCACCTTTCTCTCCGAGTACAGAATACACAATTTGTGGCGTTTAAACTAAAAATATTTTGTGATTAAGGACACATGACCACGCAGCCTACTTGAGCTGACCAAAAATATCTTGCATGTCGCAATGGGGAACAAATTAAATTTCGCACAGTTATTTTCTGTTTGTGTTATACTTGAATGAAAGTTAATTGTTATAGATACCAGCCTGCGTAGCTGGTGGAATTGTAAATACATGTAACACGATCAGGATGTTATTATCAAAAATTACACAATTTTCAAAACAATGAACCAAAAAGTAAAAGTGTAGGTGTGTGCCATGGGGCTTTCTTTCAAAGCTAAAATCTAATTAGCGTTGTAGAAACTGATGTTTTCATTAACCGTTCCACAAATTTAATTATAACGAAGGTGATTAATGCTAAGATTAACTTGTATTTGCTTTCCTCCCTCTTGCCTTCTTTTTTGTGGTTATAATCTAAATGGCGTACACGTACATCGAAATTTGTTTGGATAGTGTTTTGTAGCGTTTTCTTAAGGTGGAATTTGTCAACTTTTTGCAGTGTTTTTGTTTTGTATTTACTATTTAAGTGTTAAAAATTAATAAAAGCTATTAAATTACAAAAAAGGGTGAAAAAAAACGCGCCAAACGGAGACGCACTCCGTCTCCTTCTTGTTACGCAAGGGCTTCTTGTCACGCAACGCTCCCGTTGCGTGACACAACACAGAAGGGCTAGCTGCGTAGGAGACAGATTCACTTTGAATTTTTTCCGTGTGCGCCCACCTTAGCAATATCATCTGACTTTAGTTACTTCCCATGTAGTTCTTACATATTTTGTTGCATCACTTCATAGCAGAACAATGGTGCCCACGGAAAATAACGTATTTTCTCAAAATAGCAAGAAAGTGGTATGCTCCTTAAACTGACAATAAACAAACTCAAAAAAGTCGTTAAAACTCAAAGTCATAAAAACGTAGGTTTATTAGCTGTCAAGTGGTCCAAGCTGGTTATTCTTGAAACCCGGTTAAATTCACTGCCGATCAAATTATTGTGAGTCATTTTCTGTTGTGAGTGAAATGACGGGGAGTGGGCGCCTTGATTATCCGAAGAAGATTACCCACAAAGGAAGCGATTATTCAAGGAAGTGATCGCTTGAAGCGAGATAAGGAAGTAACTCATCCAGTCACTTCCAACTTCACATACGCGCCAAACATCAAACAGATGCAGAAACTCGGGGCGAAGGATCTGAAAGGATGGTCTTTTTTATTTATGTGCGAGCTGCAATGACAGTCTTTCATTTTTGAAAGCTCCAGGACCTCCAGCTGTACGGAACAGGAGTAGTAGCCCTAGAAGCATTGAAGGGAATAATTTCTATCGATTTTTAAAACGATACCTCTCAGCCTATGTGATTTTTCGTGCTAATTGCTCTGATGACCACTGAGTAGATGAGGAAGAAGAGCAAAAGAGATAAAAAGGTAAACTGGTATAGTATTTAACAATTATTCCTCGAGCCCAAATAGCCTCTGAGTCAATAGCCCATGGGGCCGAAGGCCGAATAGGCTATTGACTCAGAGGCCATGATGGCGAGAGGAATAATTGTTTTAGTAAAATCCAACTAGTTGGTCAAAAATATCGAGACCAAACAACTTTAGCTAGCAAAACGCGATTTAGCCGCCATTGTTTTGATTTTCAAAGCCGACTCTGTTCGCTACTAGTGGGCTATAATATTTAGCCTAGTAGTAGCTCAACCAATCAGAACGCAGCATTGATAATAGACCACAAGCTGGACAGTATAATATGGTCTAAAATTATGGCGTTACTTTAAAGGGGCTATGGTGAGTTCCACATTTTTGTGAAAGCTGAGCGAAGATTAGAACTAAGCCTCCTCAGTCACTATTTTCACGTACTTTAAACTCTATACAAAAGATACTCTAATGATAGAAAAACAAAAAATGACCAGTGTTTTGGTCAATCTGTTTGAAATTTTGTTTAAAAGTGTCATACTAATCAGTACAGGTTTTCAGAGATAAATTAGAACAGCACTGTTGACAACAAACCAAACTATGGAATACATGTATAAGACAAAGTCATTTTCGTCCCCAGAGCCTGCCTTTTCTTTTGGTCACGAGGTATACAAATGAAGCCGAGTGGCCCTAGGGACGAGAATGGTAGAAAGCGACATTAGTTCTCAGACGCAGAATATCGACTAAATCATTAACACACTAAGCATAAGAAAAGCGAACAAAGTAGCCACGAGCCAGATGCCTCGAATTGGGTGGTGGAAGGTGTGGAGGGGAAAGGTAACTAAAAGAATCCTCCCTCTCCCCGTTTTCCCCGCCCTCGAGGCCCTCGAGAGAGAGTTTCCTCGCAGGCTTGAGCATACGGACTGGACGGGTTCAGGTTTGAGACAAGTCACTGAACCTCATGAATGCACAAAAATTATTGTGACCCAAACCTAGAGTTTAAAGAATTTGTCATGTTTACTGAGTATTTTACATTAACCCAAGAGTTCAATAAAAGCAAATTTAACAACAACAACAACAACAAAAAACATTATAAACAAATAGTCCGAGGTTTTCTAGATATATATCCGGCACCCGATGTAGAAAATGTGTTATATTTCATCTCGTTTCTGTATATTCATTTACCGGCAGTATGTATGTACATCAAGTAAGACTGACTGAACCTATCTTAACTTGACCAAAACTTTTGATGAATGATTATGACTCTTCGTTCGCTGTTACTTTTAGTTTAAACCAAGAAAGAATAGGGTTGAGGTCGTGGCTAAAGTAAAATAAATTACGGGCGGATAAACATAAGAAGGGAAGGGATTTTAGAATAAACTTGAAAGGGTATAGGTACACACATACAGACTAATCAAATCACTGACAGGGTTTCAAGACTTTAATAAGGACATATTACTTAAATTTTTCAAGGGGGATAACTCTTAACGGTAAATCCATAGTGAATATCACTTAAATTTCCGTGGACGAAGAAAAAAATCGTTTCCATTTTCTATATGGTATATCTCAAAATCACTAAAAATTGACTACTCACCATGACATTAAACAAGGGAACCCAACGACCGAATGTTTCTAAATACGTCAGAATATTATCTCAAATGGTTTTCTCTATGCTTTTGAAGCCTGTTTGGTTAATTTGTCGCTGCTCTGAATAATATTTATCTGTTCGGATGTCTTAGAGGAACTTTGGTAGTCTCGAAAGTTTTAGGTAGCCTTTTCGTTTCATGCATCCTAAAGTATTAGCACCTTTTGATGGGTATGGTCGAAAGTTCGAGGACATAGAGTAGCCATGGTTTCCTTAGAAAACTCTGGAGGACGTTTTGCCTTTATATTGAAATTTTCATAATCGCAATTTGTTGGTGATAAAATGGGAAAAGCACAACCTCCGAAAACCAGTAAGTAAGTATGGAATAGTTATTCAGAAATTTTAAGCCGATTCTCTAAATTTAGAAATTTCTGGGCAATATTTGCTCCTTCCAACCGCCGTTCAAATCTTTTTTCTAATGTTCAAATCCACCAACTGCGCAACAGGCAACCTTCCTTCAAGTCTGCGAGCTCAGCCCCTCCACATCTGGCACCGAGTCAACCAAAACCTGTAGGAAGATTTAAAAAGAAAGGCATGCAATAAATGCAAGCTATGTTAAAGACTCTTTTATGATGATTATAGCGTGCAATATTAAGCAGCGCTGTTTTAAGCCTTCACACTGAGTGATATGAATATTCCACCGGCACAAGGCTATCGTGCAGTAAACACCTTCCGCTGGTTAATCAGTTCAAACCTTTCACTTTGTGGAGGACATCCCTGAGAATATATGACTATTCAAATGAAAGCTAAATCTGAACTGTAGTTTCATGTAGTATTTTCCATTAATATGTTTGAAAAGTGTTTCTGATGAGTCTTTAGACGGCGAATCCTTAAGTATAACTACGTCGATTGAAAGCTTGAGTTCACAATAGGTGTTCATCGCCCCAAATATGCCCCAGAAGCCTTTTTGTACTTAGATTATGCTATGCACAGTGCTTAAATGGGAATTCGAGTTGTAAATGAGTCTGTGACCATTCAGATGAAAGCTACCACGACTACTGAGCAATAGTTTCATGTGATATTATTTATTTTGCTGTTCATTTGTTTCTGACTTTTGAGACCGTATAAATGATAGTCTGACTACTCGAATGAAACAGTGTACTGAAATTAAATCTGCATGCAGTACTTTCCCGGGGTATGCTATTATGTAGCCTAAATTTCAGACGATTACTAATCGTCTGAAATTCAGGCTAACTATTATGCATGATATATGCTGCATAAAGCGGTTCTAACCTTTGTTCATTTTTGTGGATGAAACCGCAAACATTCAAATGCAAGCACGTAGGTCTTTGGAAGGGGAAGTTACTCTTTGCTGAGTGGAAATAAAGCAGGAAGAGTGGAATTATGTCCTCACTATGTTTAGGAACCTTGGTGGTCCTTAGTCCCACATAGGCAAACTGTTTAATTCTGCTACATAAACCATTAGATGAAAACTGCTAGGCGGTAATTTCGGTCCTACGGACTTCAAGTTAGCAAATTTATCATGTTTTATAACGATTTTTTAACTAAAGAGACCATTTATAGTTTGACTCTATTTGTTTCTAGATATAAGATAAATTTTGGGCTGACTGAGCTGTCCTCGTGTTACCCTGCGAGCAGTGGTTTCTCGCAGGGTATCCTCGTGTCTTTCCCCTACTCTATGATGAACGAATCAGTTCAGAACAAGACTAGCCTCAGAAAACGGTCGACATTTCGCGAGGAAACCAGTATGGCTGGCGTCGGGAGATGTTGGCTGTTTTCTCAGAACAAGACGAACTAGTTATAGTTCACAAAACAACGGTTAAAAGACACCTGAAACAGCTTCAAACAGTAAAGCAACCCTCGGCAAAATTAGTTGCAATTTCTACGATATTTTTGCAGGATTCATCAAGGACAAAGAAATAAAGTTTTTGTTTGATTACCTAGTATCCTTCAAGTCAATTCAGTCCTACGCGGTACCGCGATAGAGAAGGAAATCCATTACATAAGTGTTCGATGTTAGAAAACTAATAAAATAAGCAGATCTTACAGACAGAAAGGAATCAATTCATCCACGGCGGGTTTTAGCTCCGTGTTTCATGTGCCGCTGAAAGTAAAGTTTTTGAAAAAAGGTAACATGAAGTCGTAAAATACATGTACAAGTCTGGCACTCTCTGTCGCATACCAGTTAACAGCTGTCGGCCATTTTGGAGAAGCAATTATAAACAGTGTAGAAGTATAACAATTTAAAACCTCGACTAACGTGCCACACCGTTAGCTGGAAAGAAAAATTTCTTGTATAGTCATCGGCTATTGTTTTGTATACAATTTGCCATTATATCGCGTGTAAATGACTATCAAATTTGTGAACGGAAGAAATGACGCAAGAAAGGGTCTAGTGACAAGCTGACATAATAGAGAAGAAGCGGAACTTACTTCACTGAGTGATTTCTTTTCCCTCTGCGCTAAGGGCTAAAGCTGAGACGAAATGCGAACACTATTAAAAATAATGTATATTACAAGGTTAAATTCATAATTTAGTTCACAGTCAGTTATTTTAAAATGGCGAGCAGTGTTGCTCGTATGTAGCAATTTTGTCATATTGCGGTGGATGTAGTTCTCGGTACATTTTTCTTCGTAAAAACTATATATGGCTTTTCTAAACCTTAATAAACGGATAGCATACATTGACAATAAAAAAAATCATTTTGCGAAATATATTGAAATATGAAAAGTCACAATATATTCCACTTGATAGTCGAAAGTTTTAAAAATTCAGTAATCGATAAAAGTGAGCTCGCTTTAAAAGAGCCACCCTATTATATTGCACAGTACGCTAAACCGAGGTTTAGACTAGTCGGCTCAATATTAAGGCCGAAATGATTTAGTTAAAATCACTTTTAGCTTTATTTCTGACAATGTCAAAGGAAAGTCCTGAGAGAGAATTATGAAATAATTTTCAATTGAACGGCGTCTGGACCAAGACTGATTATTAGGTACACATCATGAAGGGCTTCGACCAATCTGAGATTGCATCACAAAGTGAAACTGAAGTATATGTCTCATGGCTAATTCAAAAGGTTTTTCTCAATATACTTCGTTATTGCTATTCAGACATTTGGTTGGCTTTGGGAAAGTAACCTTTGCGGGGCCAAAAAAGGCGCCTGAAAACTGAGGAAGTCGAAAAGAGATAACTGAGGGGGAAGTTACACGCTGCCCACGCTTTTAGTCTTTCATCATCCGTGCCATCGATTTTGCAATTGGTCTTGCAAACAGGAATTTAAAGTTATCTTCCCTGGAAAGAAATTGAAACTAGATTACTGAAATTGTTTCAAGAAGTACAATAATTTCTAGTTACATATCAATGAATTAAAGCAAATGTTTCCCAATTTACACTGGAAACTTGGAAACTGTACAGAATCGTCAAACGGCCTGCCCTGATCATCGTTGTAGTTGTGGTTTAGATACAGAGTAGATACACGCGAACAATTTTTAAAAAACTTACAGGGTTGTGAAATCTATACACTTAGAAACTAGTATATTTTGTCGGTGCAGAGATGTAAAATTTCTCAGTTAACATTAATAAAAGGATAAGTATTTTAGCGAAATGTAGAATCTTTCGACTTTATGCCAAAATACAGTCAAGTTAGAATTTGCGGTCGAAATATACAAAAACTTCAGTATACGCAGCATAAAGATTCATCGGCCTTTTTTGCTGCAATTAAGTAACATATCAGTATAATGCCCCATTTTACAAGCTGATTTCCCTACGCCCTCTTTGCAGCAATATGAATAGTTTTTCTGTCAGGGATAGAATAAAAATTTCAACTAAAAAAAACAGGTTCAAATGGAATTAAATTGGTTGACAAATCAATTTCTCTTAAGCTAGTGTAAAATACTAACGTATTATAAAGAAAGAAGACCAAAATGTCACCATTCTACATTCCCGGCTGAGTCATGTTGATTGAAGCAAGGTAATGTCAAGGGATCTTTTCTGAACAGTTTTACTTGGACTATAGGTCGGATTCATTAATTGTTAACACACTTTTACCATTATTAGGTACAGTCATCGGCCGTTACTTTGTCTGAAAAATTAATCTTTGAACCTTTTTAAAGGAACTGAATGCGATATCTAAGGATATATTCTACAGAGAATTTAGACAAACAGCAATAACTGAAAATGTCAACTCTATCTCTTAGTCGGGTTCAGGTTCAGGTTCTTAGAAGGATTTCTCTGAACCTTAGTCGGGTTCAGGTTCTTGAGAGATCTAAGGATAACTTCGAAGGCTTCTATAGTTTTACCCAGCGCATTGTCTATCAGTGTCGTCTAACAAATTTTGTAACATTTATAAGAAGAGAAATTGTATTTGAGCTGAGAATTTGAAAATGTCAACTGAAAATGTCAACTCTATCTCTTAGTCGGGTTAACTTGAACTTGTATTTAGGTTCCTTGCTAAACTGGATCCTTCTAAGACGGAATACCGAATGTCATTCTCAGTTTCATGCCAATAGAAAAAAGGCTTCTTTATCTTGCTTGTACCTCAGTATCATACTAAAGTTTTTAGATATCCAGAAAGAACATCTAGATAACTCGATGGAAGCCCAATGGTTTGTCAAACTGCAATGCTGGACAGGGGCACGCAACGACTGTTTTCTGTAAAATATCTATTTGAAGAAGCAAATATTGCCTAGTTTTTTCTAGAAGTAAGAAGTTTATTGTACACTCCCCGGCGGGGTTTTTCAGTGATACAAGACAAAGGTATCATGCGTTATAATTAAAGGTTATATATCTACCTAAAACAGAGGGAAAAAATTACCTAAGTTTCCGTTTAGAATTCCTATGGTATAATAAAATGTTAATACCTACGAAAAGCTCGCGGGATCAAGAAATTTCTGTAACCATATTTGCATTAGTTTCTGTTTAAAATCCCTTAAGGGGCACCCAACGACTGTTTTCTGTAAAATATGTGTTTGGAGATGCAAATATTGCCTAGAACTTTCTATTACTTGAGAACCGTCTAAAAATTTCTAGATGGCCGATCCATTCATGTAAAATTTTCGACGCTCATCCAACAAATTCCCTACGATTTTCTGAAGTTTAATTTTTCACGTTAGATTATTTTTCGTAGAAAAAAGGAAACCTAAAATTTTCGGATTAAAAAATGTGATGGAAAGAGGAATCAGAAAAATTCTCTCCTTTAGTCGTAATACGTTAAATTGTGTCTTAAATTTATCGCAATAATACTGAAGCCCTGGTAATTTCGAGAAGACTTAAGTTCCCCTAGGATGACCGAACTGTTACAAATTTTATGGTGCCACTTAGAATGCATCTCTAGAGATCTAAAAGTACTCTGGATAGCCCTAAAAAGAGTTTTCAATGTATTTAGAGGGAAACCATCATTGGGTGCCCCTGTCCCTTTGAAGCTTGGAGGGTGGCTAAAACTTTTCAATGACCGTTCCAGTCATGTACGATTTTCTTCGAAGCTTATCTAAGAAATTCCCTTCCATTTCATGAAGTTTTTTACTCTCCTCCTCGATAAAAAGGGAAACCTGAACAATTTTGAATTTGATAGAGAGAGGAATCAGAAAAATCTTCATCTTCGTACAGCTTTAAATTGCACCTGCTAAAATTTTCGGGAAAATAATATTGAAGCCCTAGTAATTTCGAAAAGATTTCAGTTGCCCTAGGATAACGGAACAGGTACAAATTTTACTGATTGCACCCCTTAAAATGTGTTTCTAGAGATCTAAAAGTACTCTGCACAGCCTTAGAGTTTTCAGTGTATTTAGGAGAAAACTGCCGTTGCATGGGAGCCCCTGAGCTTAACCAGTCGACGATCATCCTTTCCTTTGTACCCGGGTCCTGATTATATCGGCAACAAAATTCAGAAATCCTCAGTTCAGGTTCTTGAGAGATCTAAGGATAACTTTGAAGGCTTCTATAGTTTTAATAAGCCCATTGTCTGTCGGTGTCATCTACCAAATTTTGTAACATTTACAAGAAGAGAAATTATATTTGAGCTGAGAATTTTTCGGCGCTATGAACTTGCACGTCCTGAGTACTAAAAAACTTTGAAAACTAACGGGACGATTTTCGCCGAAGTTTATCGCAGATTAAAAATTCAACTTGACCATCTGATTGTCTGATCAAATGAAGTTTTAGCTTTAAAAAAGTGATGACAAATTTTCATTTTCAAAAAGAACCATTAAGCGCGACCAGAAGTTCCCATTCTGTTAGAGAAAACAAGGAATTTTCCTACTTAACATTAGACATCACAATAAGACGGACGAATGGAAAGGCCCTAAGTCGAAGTTATTTTTTGATTTTCTTTTACATAGTAAGGAAAATGTTATTGTGTCCGAAGTTCTTGGCAAAACTTTAGCTATACATAGAAACCAGTTAAGGAAGAGGTAATCCGTAAGCCGAGTACCTCTAGGCAAAACCGGAAAAATGGCCAACAATTACAAAGACTGGAGCGGATCTAACCTTTTTGTTTTCTAGTAATGTACAGTGTAAATATGGACTAAACTTAGTATTAAAATATTTTTTCGAACGTTCGAATCATCGCAAAGTTTATAATTTGATCCCGCAGCCAGTCGGCATAATATTTGAAGCACCTCACCGTAGACATTTGCAGTAGGCGATAAAATTCGTCCTCGTATGTGATAATAACAGACAGTATGTAAAGATTTAAAAATATTCCTAAAAGTCTATCTCTCTCTTCGCCTCCCTTTTTTCCCGCACTTTAACCCTATTTCTTAATTTTCCTCGCTATTCCAGCAAGAATTTCTGAACTACAAACTTTGTGCAGTCAGGTCAAAAGCACTGAAAGACTCGCCTGAGAAGCAAACACCCGCTCAAGGCCACAGGTCTCAGCTGAGGTCTTGCAATCACCAACCCTATTACATTTATAACAACAATGAAAAACATAATATCTAATAAATTTAACAATTTGGATATTCCTTTATCATTTCGTGACGGGAACAGGGCGTATATAAGAAGAAATTGTTTTGAAACGTAACAAAACGCCCTTGAGGAAGTGCATAGGTTCGATCAGCAATCATGAGCCGCCATTTTGTAACATAGAAATCATCATGACAACGTCTCCCTCAGTAGTTCTGTTTTATTCGTAAAAGCTTTCCGTTGCTATCATAGTGTCCATTGATATTGATCATGAAGACGAGACAAACCCAAGTTTAATAGTCAGTAGTCAACAGAAACGTTTGGTAACGGTTGCGATGTATTATCATGCAACCAACGTTTCTTGCATGTCAGTTCGGAGGGGAACACATGCACTGTAACCAGATTAACGGGATTCATTGGCCGTAGTGGAAGCTAAACTGACCGTCTTGCGATAGCAGGCTTTTCTAGTAAGCATTTCAAGTCGCATTACGTATTGCTTTGTGTTATCGCTTTGGTGGAGTTCAGAAGAAAAGAGCTTGCAGAAAAAAGAAATGGATATGAAGTTGAAATATGACGGTCAATCAGTTGCCCTTCTTCCAGCAGGCCAAATCCGCGGGCAGCAGCGGTGTGAGTGCAGGTTCAGTTTTTCATCTCGTAAGTTACTTTCTCGTTTGAATGAAAAGCGTGAGATTAAATGCAATTCATCGAACAGCTTTCCTAGTAAACTCTTATTTCGTTGCCCTGGGCAAACGGAAAATGATGAACATTTGACGAGCTGCCGGACTGAATAAAATTTTCAGGTTTATGCTACTTCATGGATAATTGGACCATGCTGCGCTTTTGCTTTCCAAAGAATACCTCCTTCATCTTCACTATTTTACAAGTTGTTTTCATAAATAACCATTTTTGAATATATAACAATCTCCACAGCTTACAGGGAAGCAAAACCGCCACTTTATTTTAGCAACACAAAATCTAAACATGTAGTTCAACGAAATGCCTCACTAAACTCACTGTCAAAACTTACTTGATGTTTCGTTAAAGCCCAAAATACAACAAAAGGATAGTATTGATGATTATTATTACTTTATTGTAAAGAATTATCGTTCTATAATACGGCTAACTCACTGAGATCACTTTAGGTCTTATCCTGTTGGCCCCAATTTTCTGAGGACCTTGAGTCGGCCGGTAAGCCTCATGTACGCTCTTCGATTGAAAAAGGTTAATTTTCAACTGACATCAGTATTGTAAATTTACCCCCATTAAAGGTAGGATAGGTAACAGGAGTTTAAACTTCAGAGACGACTGAAACACTCAGGGATCGTTTTGAAAGCTAGTGGATTACTCAAACTTAAATATCATACTACATAGGTCGGCTTTGTTTGGTTAAATAGTACGAAGGCTCTTCGCCAAACTGAGCGATGCGAAAAACTGAGTGAACGCGACTAACAAAAGGGAACACAATAGATGCAAATTTAAAGAGATTGGTCAAGGAGCTGAAGATTTGATTCGCCAAAACACCTAAAACATAAAATTAACGTAGTTATAAAGGTTTAACCAACTTTTTCTAAGTAAGGAAACACTGAAGTTAAACCGAATTAAAAGACTCATTCGTTTGACTCAGTCCGATTTCGCTGCGTTAGGGAATTTCCTTTTCTATCCATGCAAAAACAGAAGCTTCTTAAGCAACGAATACATCCTTAGAAAATTTGGAGGTGGAGAGTAACGATGTCATTGTCACCGTTCTCCGCTCAATTTCAAGCCCGGGACAGCGGGCCTTCATGTCCATTGAACCGGCCGTTTCAACAGCATATCGAAAACAGAATGATGTTAACATCTGCATGTTGCAAAGAAGCGTGGCATTTTGTTCGACGCAGTTGTAGCATAAATCTGGAAAATTTTAAACACGACAAGAATGGTTGTCGAAAGACATCAGTGGTAACACTATTTCCGCCTGCCAAGGCCGAAGGCCACCAAAATCCGATGTTCTATCACCTCGGTTACTTCGACTGTTTCAAGGCCAATTTGTTTCGGCGGTTTGTTAAATTCTATAGCTACATGCAATTCTGAATACACTGAATAATTGTGCAAGTTACAGACGTTCATAACTTCTAAGACGCTTTGTACAATATCCAGACGTGAAAGTATAAAAAAGCGGTTGGAAAAAAAAAAGTGATACAGAATCTTCACATTTTTCGGTACTTAAACACTTTCGAGTCAACTTCGTGCGTAGTTGTCCACTCGTGGAATACAGTGTTAGCAGAATTATTTAGTTAAACCCGCTTCTATAAGAGGTAGAACCCATGACAAGTTTAGTTAATTTACCCAGCCAAGTTTCCATGAAAACAATTTGACTAACTGACACAAAGAGAGATAGAGGAAAAATCGAGCAACGTTCCATGCAGTGCCAGTTTTCCATGCCGAAACTTTCATTCACATGACGTTGAGTCTAAAGAATGAGGCATCCCATACAACATAAAATTTATAAAACATTTGCCGCTTTCAATCGCAAAAGACAGTAGCTGCCATGCAAAATTCAAGAAATTCAACTGAATTTCAACAAACAAATAGGGAAGACTGACTGACCTTAGGCTCTAGACAAGCCTGGTATAGTTTAATACTCACTGAATTTTTCACGTCAACTTCGAATCTATAGAAACTCTCTTTTTCCTCTTCTTTTTCTGTCTATTGTAATATGAAAATATTTCATACGAGTAATAAAAAGGATATGCAGCTATAACATAGTTGACTTGAAGAGAAGAAATCTTTTAGTTTTGACTTATTTTTCACTGCGACTGTGTCTGAGTACTAGTTCTGAGTCAAATTAGTCACAGAGGCTCAGTTGTTGTTAATTGTAATCTATGTTTCGAGGTTTCTTGTATAGCCGACAATTTTACGGCAGACATAATAAAATGGAATGAACAAAATAAAGTAAATAGAAAACTTAAACCCGGGCGGCTTTTGCATGCGAGCTAAAATGCCTCAGTGTTAGATGCATATTGAATGTCATTTTACACAAATGTCATGCCGCTGATGTCGTGGAAAAATTTTCAAAGCTTGGTGTTTCTTGTCAACCAATGTTTCTGCAGAACATTTTGCTGACTAATGCGTTTGTCTCCTTATCTTCAGTTGCACTCTTTAGCTAATAACCTACAGAGATTAACATTTTTGAGAATATGCATTGCTGTTTAGCATGTCATCTCACGAACTGAGACCCCGTGGCTGAGTTTGCATCAAATATTATGTACTTTCAGCGCTAAAAACTAGGCTTATTCCTCAAAAGCATTTTTATTTGTCTACATTACCCGAAAAGGACGCCGAAAATCTGCTGCAGTTTCGAATTTTACTTTCTTATAAGAATTTGAGACAAAATTGAAAACGAGATCCGATCTTTTACAGTCTGTCACTCGAGAAAAATCATTATCTTAATGTTCCACGAGACGAAAAACACTTTTTGTTTTGCAAATAATTTTAAATATATGTCGGGAAAAACAATATCTTATATATACTTTTCGCTTTTCAAAGGAAGAAATCCTATTTTACGAAGAAAATGTAACGAGTCGTTGATTTTTCTCGAAACATCACCCAACATTTCGAGAACCACGATTAAAATATTTATTTTCATGCTTTTAAAGGAAAAGCTGTGTGCGGTTTCATCTTTTTGCAATCTAGAGCATTTTCCACCTGCTTCGTGGCATCATGATTCCTGCTAAAACGCAAAAAAAAAATTACATATTTTTTTGCAATCGCTTACCCGGTACAGTGTTCAAACCACCCGAAAAAATGGCTGTTTGTGACGCTCGACCTCTTTCCCAAATTAAAACCACCCACGCACGGCTAAATCGGGCAAAAATAGACGTACAACGAGGTAAAAATGCGTAGGATTTTAAAATGGATTTTTGTCCTCTGAAAATTATGCAACAACAGCAGACCTCGTAAATTATTTATGGTCGCCTGCCGATTGATTTCTTTTGAAATTTAGTTTGCGATCAATCAGCAAGCTCATATTTGGAAGTATTTTGTTTCACTAATTTCTTGCAAAAAAAAACGATACGAAAAAGGGAAAAAAACCTGGCTCGTCCAAGGCCGATTTGGGTCGCTTCAGCGTGTTACATTCGCAACAAAAAAAAATCAAGCCCCTTAGGGCAGAGGTTATTATTCATTTTGAGCATTTTCATTAACATGCACTTTTTTTTTGATAAAAAAAATGTTTTCCTTTCAACTCGTTATAGACGGGCTTTATTGTGTATTTATATACACAGACTTCAGATGACGTAACGCTGACGTCAGCGATAGGCCTTATCTAGCTCGTCGCACAATTGTTTCCAACAGTTCTTCTAGCTTGGTGAATATAATTTACGAGTCAAATTAATTTTAAGTTTTTTGGTCCACATAAAGACGTGTACGTATGCATTTTTATCCTGTCTTTCCGCCGGTGGGCGTACATTTGCTTTTTGTTTAGATCTGATGACGTCAAGCCCTTGGTCCAAGTCTTAGTGAACTCTTTCTGCTAAGGTTTTCATTCCATGTTGTGATTCTTGAGAGGCAAGGGAAGATTGCTGCGTGTGCGGTCAAGCGTGTCATTTTTTTGCTGCTTTGAAGCAAAAAACCTTCAAGAAATAGTGCCACAGGCTCGTCGAACTTGATATCTTTTCATTTAGAGGTGAGTCGTTTTTTACTTTAATTTCTATTAAACTGGTATCTTTGGATGGAAGTTCCGCACTAGATTTGACTTCAAGTAAGATTTATTTTATTCATACACGGGCGTGGTGAGTAGATAGATACTTCTACCTTGCTTCTATTCACGGAGGCTTATTTGCCTCCCATAAATATGCACATAATAAGGAGTTAACAAGTAGTCCGTTTAACAAAAAATATCCCTAAATGTACGTTTTAAAGAAAAAATATATAGTGATCATCATATAAGTCTAATAAATTGTAACGATTTAAAGCAAAAATTTTCCCCTAAACGATCGTTTTCAAATGGAAAGAAAAGCAAAGTCGAGCGCTTTTTTTACGCAAGTAGATATCAAATTTCCAATTTCATTGTGTCATTAAAAAATGAAAAAACCAAGCAACATTTTCCATAAAATACGCCTATTCTTACTATCAACGGTTGCAGAAGAAAAAATTACAGTTTCCTATACTCTAGAGCCGGCCAAACTATACATATGTCTTTGTTGTCGCATGTGAAATCGTCAATTCAGATTTGAATTTTTTTTTTGCCTGGCGTTCAGAGCGGAAGTCCTCTTTCAATTTTTACTTCCGGTACATTTGGACCGTTTCCTGTGACGTCAGTTACCCAGAAGTCTCGCGGGTGATTGATGATGCTCGTGTGGCCGGTTGTTACATTCTCTCTGTGTTCATGGCATGACAATTCGACTGTTTTAAGGGCAAAGTTATATCTGTTTTAATTACCGAATTGACGACGCCTTCTCCTTCAAACCAACTGAAGACGCTGCAGCGCATTTGAATTTTCCGTTGCAAATTCGCGCCCAGAAGCCGTGTCCATTCTTCACCGAGAAATCCTCGACACAGTGCACTTCGGTGCATTTATTCGGCGGCCTGTACTGCCATCGCTTTCAGGAACGAAAAGAAAAACATGTCTTGTAATTTTTCAGGTGAGGTAAAGTGGCCGGCAAGTGGCATTCCCGGGATTTGTTAGTTAGACTCAAATTAAGCTCGCCCACGCTCTGAAATGTGTTACGAAAATATCATCGTGGACCAAGAGAACTTTTACCTGTGGTGCCGGGAATCTGTAGTCGATTTCATCTGCAGAGCGCCACCGATTGTATGAAGTTTGCGTCATATTGAGGCGGCCTTTTGTAAGGTTTTAGATCGCGCTTTTTCTTATTATGGGCGTTGTTCACCAACTTTGGTTTTTTTTTGGCTTTATCTTGTTTGGGTCTATGTTTGGAGGGAGTGTAGTTGAGTGGAGTGAATTATTAATTAAGGTTTTTAGAAGTAGTCGATTTCATTTCAAGCAAAAACATTTTCCAGGAGTTGAGCATATAGTTTGCCTTTGTACTTTTGTTAATTTCATTTAACTTTCTTCTGGGTAACAAGAAAAGTTAATTTTGTGACTGAATCCGGCTCTAAAAGGAATGACTGTAGGTAGAATTTTGTGTCAGAAGAAAGCTTCAGCTTACCTTTGGCTATTTATTTCCAGCAATATGTTTTATCTCTGTGCTTCTCTGTACGCTATTCGATACGTAAAATATATAATCTTCTGTTCCTGTTTGCAGGTTTCTGGCTATATTTTGGTCTCCTTGTATTGTATTGCTTTTTTAGCTTTAGGTTGGTTCGTTTTAAAAATCTAATCTCGTCTGCTTCTATTTCCCGTTTCAGATTTAAGACCGTGAATACGCCGGGACTGGTTTAGCGTTTCTGGGCAAGTTTTCTTACGTTTTTCTCGTCGCTTCACTGTTATCCATAACGTTATGATTAAAGGATTGCAAGTTTTCTCCCTCTGCAGCAACGATGATTGAACATGGACTTCAGCTGGATATTTTCTGAGGTACGGTCTGTGGAGAAACGACTTTGTTTTGCTTAGGATTAAAATTATTAAAGGGCGAGCAGCCTAAAACAATAGCTGGAATAAACAGGTTGCAGCCCTTTAAGTTACATCCGTATTTTTATATCTTATTATCCCGAGCTTTTAAAGGCGAATACTTCCTCTCGTGGTCTTTGATCAAGCAGTTGTTTTGAAATCTCAGCCGGTTAAAATCTGCCCACACTTTGTCGAAAAACATTCTGATACGTTGGTGTGAAACAGATTAATTTCATGGAGAAATTCAAACTGTTTTTAATGGTTGTCTGGAAGTTGACTTAAGCTTAACCAAAAGACTTAAAATGTTGTCGTAAATCACAAAATGAAATGTGAATTTTTGGTTAACCAAAGGCTACTTTTCCTGAATGGAGAAAATGTCTGACCTATTTTATATCTAGAACGGCAATATTCTGGACACAACCTGCTAATTACTTTATTTATGCCACAACCATCGTTTTCTGTCTCTTAATGCAACGTGTGAGATGAAAATAAACACTTAATGATAGGGCATAATCTAGCAATTTTTCTTTCACAAGCTGCAATTTGCAAAATTTTTTCCAATTTCACAAATCTCAGATGAAATTATAAGCAAACTTCTTATGAATGCGAATCAATTCAGTTTTTGTTTGTACTGCTCCTGATTGCTCGTAGTCAAAAGATCCTGTCGGGCGGAGGTTTTGAATCCCTGTGGAGATATTCACATTATGTTGAATGTGTGGCTGCATTAACGCAGTGTATGCTAGTGTTTGATTAGAAGTTTGAAGGTTTATCAAATGGGCTGCCATATCTAAAGCTGTTCTTCCGTTTTGCCCTAGTGTAGCTTACTTCCATTAATCTTTTCATTCCCTGCTCATTCTGTACCTTTACAATATCAATTTTTTGCGTGCTAACTCTACTGAAAAGTAACCTTCACCTTGAAATCAAAACCACCTCTTATTTAATATTCATGGACATTTGCATTTTGTCAAATTCTTGATTGCATGCAATTACTGCAAGCTTAAGTGTGTAGTGTACAGTTATCCTTTGTTAGGATGTACAGATAAGCTCTATAAATTATGCTTTTATAAGAGATTAACATTGTCTATAGTTTTGATACAGACGAAAACTGATTAGGTTTCCATGCCTTTTGAACAGCAGTGATTTGGTTGTTTTGTGGTTGAGGACTTGAAGTGTAGATTTTTAGTTTGTGATTGGTCCAGCTCTTATTTGGAAATAGCCATGTTTAAAGTTTGCTACAATTCAGTTATTTATTTTCAAAAGGTAACTGGCCAATTTGTTTCAATTTGCCCGAAAAGCAAACGTGTGTCTTACAGTAGGCACATACACCTTATTCCAAAATGGCGAAGGATTTATTATTCTTTTATATTTATGTTAATTAGCCCACGATGCCTCAATTCCAGCTAGCAATTCTTTTGAATTCCCAAGATGCAATTGAGACATCGAGGGCCAATTAACATAACTATAAAAGAATAATAAAATTGTTGGCATTTTGGAATATGGTGTATTGAAATGTGGGAGTGGAGTTAGAATGGTGCAGTCAAATTTTATTCTTTAGAAACAAACCCTGAGTGTAGCCTGAAAGAAAAAAAGCCGTCTCTCCTCTCTCCGCATTGCTAGGGACATTTTGCTAGGAGGGGCATCTGTTCCTCAGCAACAGAAATTCCATACTGATGACTTAAATCAATGTTTACATAATTAATTCAGTAGCTATGAGGTTCCAGATGTAATTTTTTTTGATTTTATGTTTCTCCTGATCGATTATTGTAATGTTTTGTGTTCTTCTGCAAACAAGCTCCAGCAAAACTCAATTTTTTTTTTCTAAAGAAGAATATATTCCATGAATAGTTGGTTTATCGCGTTTACTTTAGACCTTTGTGGCCTTTTGTCTTTTGTCTGTCATTCGTGAACGACAGCGAAAACAATGTAACTACTACATTGACCAATCAGTGCCCCTGACCAGTTGCTGGACAGATTTTACATCAGTATGAAATTTCTATCACTCAGGTGCAGACATGCCTCCTGGCAAAGCAATTTTGTAGGCTACCTGAATTGGGTTTTTTGATAAAACTATGGTAACAGTGTGCATTATACTTTCTGAAACCTTGACTTTATTTGAGACCAAAATGTGTGATTTTCCCCACCCTAGCCTTTTACACACCGCAACCATGGTGTTCA
>BOPM01001040.1:42661-52749 GCA_022179025.1 Porites australiensis | reverse complement strand
TCTGATTGACAGATAAAAGACCTAAAAAAGGGTGTGAGGAAATTTGCATATGTCTCGTATTAGCGGAATTATTGCATTTCAAACTAAAAAGTCGAATATCGAGCGCGATTTACGCAAAGAAACTGGCATAAAATGAGTTACAAAGGGAAATCGGAAAATTCCTCACACCGTTTTTGAGTCTATATCATTATCCATCATATCTGAAAGTTTCAAAGCGATAGCTTAAAACCTGTCCCGACTGGAGGTCGGAGAATTTTGATTTTTGGGTCTAAAATAGAGTGAGAGAAAATCAGCTCTAAAGATTTAGCGCGAGGTCCACGCTTGGCTGGTTAGCTCAGAAAAGGCTCATTTTAGAAGGGATAAAAAGCACTTTCTGATTTTCTTTTTCTTCCAAAATAAAATTTAGGACCCACTCATGCCAAAAATCCCAAAAAAACAAAATCGAGCAATGTACTAAAATTTTCATTTACCGAGACCTTAACCATAGCCCCTTGTTCCTAACCTTGTTTGTCTATTTTGAGACTTCAAGCTAAAAAGTGCATATAAATTTTGGACATCCTGCCAGTTTATGTATAATAAAGCATAACAATATCTTCTGCTTACAGCTGTATGTAAGATTTGAGAGGAGGTTGCTCTGTGCAAGTCTCACTATGAGTACACTGTATGCCTAAGATTATACCACTGTCTACCGACAAGACATCACTAAGAAAAAACAATACAAAATAAATGTACTTGTTCCACAATAAGCTAGGTGTATCAGAGGTTTCACTTTGTACTCGATCATCAACCAAAGCACAGTACATGCACAAGTTACCAAAAGAGAAAAAAATGCAAAACACCAAATAACCAAACTTGCATGTTCATGTACATCCCGTTGAAAGGAGCAGAAGTGACGTGTGTCACTAGAGTGCTTATATTACTACAGTCATGCCTGTGTACAACGGCCACCTTTGGGAAATGGCAAGGTGACAGTTATATACAGGGTGACAGCTATATACAGGTCAACTTCGCAGAAAATATAAAGCAACTGAAAATTTTGGGAAGTTTTCTGGTGACTTTAAGATACAGGGTGACCGCTATATACAGGGCCGTTATATACAGGTTTGAATGTAGTGTGATCAATTTTATCAGAAATAGTGTTAGGCAACACCCAATAAAAAGAGGACAGCATGCAAATGAGGTAGTTAATAAGCCCTCTGTACTCACCTTGCAGTTCTACCGCTAGTGTACATGTACTTTTTCTATTCACAAAGTTTTTTTGGCTTGATTACCAGCTGTTGTTCGGGAAATGATTCCACACTCCTCCCACAAAAAGACACTTGGAGGGGGGGGTTTGCTATTACCTATTTCCACCAACACTCATCCAGCCATTTCTTCTCTGGGAGCAACAAAACCAAACCCAAGAGAGTGGCAGAAAGTGAAAAGAAAACTTCTTGTTTTGCAAAAAAGATGCTATCCAAGTACAGAATTTTTTGCCTAAAATATCAACTTCAGTGACAAAAACTTTGTTTGTAAACATTTTCCAAGTTTCTGCCGTCCATCAAGGAAACAGACTAAACAGAGAATTTGTTAAAAGATCAGTGGAAGCATTTTCTTGATGATCATTTCAGTATTTCTCATAACCATTTCTTTGATAATGTATTGTTATTGTCAGGAGAAAATTAATGTTTATCACTCTTGTGTTGGACCAGCAGGAACAGGCCCTTTGTAGGTGGTGAGTCATGTGGTACAAACTGCTATGCCAGGACGCTGAAATGCAGTGGAACAAGACTGACAAAGAAGTAGCCATAAATAATATATAAATAATAAATAATATTTTTTCTGGTTCACTTCTTGTCTGTCCTACAGTGTAGCATGGCATGCAGTGTTTTACCATGTGGCTGATCACCTGCTGGCAGGCACGTTGGTGTTTGCACCTGAACCAAAATGTTCTCTTTGTTGCCTGTTTTTTTTTGTCACTCACAACAAATTTCCAGGTGCTATAACTTAAGAGCACTTGTTAGCATTTTATTTCCTTGAGAAGTATGCAACTGCCATGTTATTAATCTTCTAAGGTTGTAGAATTTTTAGTTGTGGCTTACATTGGCTTCTGTGGTGTTTAAGGAGTTTCATTTAATCAAGATGTGAGTGACTTTCCATCATCACTAAAATTTCTTATTCCTTGTATTTTTTTTTCACTGTTTAAACATTTTATGTTAGGGAGTTAATACCATTTCCTTTCATTCATGGCATGCATCCCATAGGACAGAAAGATTGATCAATCAAACTGAAGAGGTTTTTGTAGAAGAATCGTGTGATTTCTGTGGCTGTTGTTTATTAATGATGCATTTATTATAGTGTTTTTTGTGCTTTACATAGAAAGACTATAATTATTTCAATTAAATTATAAATTTTATATTTATATTAAACTGTGATAAATAATTTTGGAGTCTGTCTTCCAACTAACTGTCTGGTTGCATAAAGGCCCTTGAAGCATTTTCAATTTATGACTCACTGTGTTTTGCACTGGGACTCATGATTTTTCACAAGAGGAGTCCCAGGACTCACCTTAAGTGCATTTGTAACAAAATCACCGATCATTCTTACTTGGCTGACATGATTATGATTATTGGATGGGCTCTTAAACAGTTTCCATCATTCTTTGTGTTCCTTTGCTAAAGAATCAGAATAACTAATTTCTTGTCGCAGAAAAAGTCGTTAAGATTGTTAGTTTTCCATCCATGGAGGATGCTAAACTACCACTTTATGTACCACTGCTACTACTACTTGACCAATAATCTTTTTCCTATGAAATGTTGCGATTGACCAGTAATATTAATTTACGACTAGTATTTCAGTCCATGTACATTTACTCTAAGATAAATGAAAATATGTTTGAAAGTTGTTAATTTTTGCCACGAATATTTGCATAGATAGGGATGTGGAAGTTCGCAATATTGTGGTGTAGGGTAATGAAATGTTTGAAAGTTGTATATTTTTCTTAGATAGGGATGTGGAGATTTGAAATATTGTGGTGTTGGGTATTTTTCCGTGCAATTTAAATCTTGAATCGTGATATTACTACTGGAGTTGATTGTGTTAATATTGCTTACAACAGGCGTCTTTTTTTGCTAAGAACTTGACGTGCAAGGTATTTTTTTTAAAATGACAAAATCACAGCTTCGCATCAAACAAATATATTTTCCAAAGCGTGTGTAATACAACTGTACATTCAGCAATTGCTTTTGGCTGGTTCCTAACACTAGGCAGTTTTTTAAGTCTTAATTTCATGCTGTTTTTTTTTCTTTTTCCACAGCATTGTTTTTTCAGATGATGGATGAAAGATTCCCTATTGATAATGGTACAAATATGACAAACCACCAGGAAGACGGCACCCATACTTCTGTTGAGGTCTAGTATTTCATGTTATTGTGTGGCTTAGGGCTTGAACCACCAAGTTAAGGTATTTGAATTGCTATAAAGTGAAAAATTGATCATGCTTATAAATTCGCTTATTTGAAAAGTACTCATAACCTGAACTCAAATTCCAAAAATGAAGCATTTTTGTTAAATAGAAGCCAGTAAAATAAAGGCCAAAGTTGGTATCTAAGAGCGTTATGTTGGAAATTTTAATAATCACAAGGCTGAAATCTGAAAAGGTACTTTCCATTGTTGACAGAAATAATGCAATTTTGACAACCCGACACACTATAATGTATTATGAGTTTCAAGTAAGCTAGCACAAATTATAGCAAAATTTGCTTACCTTCTACTTTTGTTTCCATTTTGGGCAATTTTGGGGCTGCGTTGGACAGCACTGAAAACAAATAACTGTAAAAGATGAGGATTTATTATACCATGCTCAAACTTGCCAGGATTATTCACATAATGTTAAGGAAAAAAATCTTAAATTCCTGCCAAAGGGGGAAGATTTTGGAATTTTGGGCGGCAGTCTGAAGTTACAGGGCATTACCAAAAAATTCCATCTCTATATCTTGGGAAAAAATTGCCAGGCTTTGTTGGGAACTTACAGGTAAATGAACAATCTAAGTTTAAGTCAGTTCCAATTTTTTTTATTCCTGGCTATCGAGGGAACTCCTGAAATATGCAATTATTGTTTTTTTGAGCCTGCAATATAAATCTGAAATAACACCGTAGGTGTAAAAATTAACTCCTCATATATCAATTTTCTGAAAGCTCAGCTCTCACTTGATAGACCTGTGTAATTTTCATTTTGCAAAATTCTTTATTATTATTTAAATTTAAGAGTTTATAGCAGATCTGATACCTTAAGCTAATGTGTTCCCACCATGCATGAGCCAATGCGAGGTCAAAGTTAACTACCACCATCTTTAGGCCATTAAAAGTAGGGTCCCGCCTAGCTGTTTTGAATTATGAAATGATAAGTGTAATTTCTTTTGCCTGACAATCTCCCAGAAATCACTCAAACACTTAATAAATTATTATAAGTAACTCTTTGCTACTTTAGAAAAAGTTAGGATTTGTCAGTTTTGATTGTTCATCACTTGCCTTGTGGCAACACCAGGCATTTGACTGGTCATGTAAAAGTATCTTCGACCAGGAGGTATCAGGTGTTTTATAGGTTTGAAGAATGAGAAAATGAATGACTTTGTTCAGGACAGAAGAAAGTGGTTGTAATTATGGAGCAGTTTAGGGCAAGGTTCCTAGGTAATAATGTCCATGTCTTTTCTCAGAAATCTAAAACCCCAGTTGTTACCACTGCTGAGGTGTCCAGCGACGAGAGCACAAAGGCAGATTCCCCTGAGCAGCCTCAAGCTGTCACCATGGCAACACAACCCAAGGCTTCTTTGAGTACGGTCCATGTGCAGCAAAGTTTTCACAGTACGCGTACTTCAATTCCGGTTCTCACTCATTCAGTTTCTGAGGTAAAACTGATGTCATTTTAAAATGAGCATTTCAATAAGTGTATTCTCAGGTGCCACTTTACAATGTACTGTACTACTCAAAAGTAAGCTACTACTCTCTTGTGAGATGAGACTCTCCGACATTACAAGAGATGAGAGTCTCATCTTAGGGGACAAAAGTCTATGCCCCTATGGCCATCCCCTTTTTTTCTCCATTTAGCGTCAACTGACCCAAATTTCTGGCATTTTTCAAAAAAGGCATGATGTAGTTAAACCGTTTTTAACTTTAATTAATTTTTTTAATCTAAAAATTGAGCTTTGTAACAGCATTTCCAGGCATGGAGGTTTCGGCAGTCTATCATTTTTAATTTTTACTGTAACATCGACCATCATATTTCCCTCCATCAGAGATGCCAACTTCTGGAAATCTAAAATCTGGAGACTCTCTTCTTTTAGAGACTTTTCTTTTACATTCACTCATTATTTGTCATCACAGGTTTCTGTTTAATGTTCCTGAACTATGAAGCTTTAGAAACAAAACATGTGACTGCTATCCATTATTGTGATAATGACAGAGCTTTCCTTTTTCTTGCAGCCCTCTCACCACCATCCTCGGAAAACTCTTGTGCGAAGTACTGCTGTGACAACTGTGCCTTCACCCCCACCCCCACACTACCCAGATGAGGTCACTGAGGTACTTAGTGAATCATGTTAGTGTGTTGTGTGCCATAATCTCCAGTGATCAATAGAGTAGGGTCACTAAAGCAAGAGAACAAGACACTAGACAGGCATTAGAGACTGAGGTTCACTTTCTAATTAAGCATATAGGATAAAAACTGGAAACAAAGGGAGACATTTTGTTAGGCTGCAAGAAGCACAAAAAATTCTGTTACACAATGTTTTCCAGAGGAAGAAACGCAATGACCCAGGGATAATAGAAGAGAAGGAGTGATTGTGTAAGAAAACAAGTACTACACTGTAGAATTTGGCACAAAAAATATTAGTAACAATCAACAGTGATTTAGTGAAAGAGAAACAGGTAAGTAAAAGCATAGAAAGTCGACGTTTCGCTCTCATTGCAACCCCATTATCAAACTATCGACAGCACTGTAGGTAACAAATTATGCGTGTGTAGTTAAATAGTTCAGAGTCTCAAGAAATTTGCTTTCTAACAAAAGGAAATCCCTTACACAAACACTTAAGCACCAACAGAGTCACCTTGCACATTGAGAGATGGCTTAATAATGGTAAAAGCAGAAAGATTAGATCCTCTGCTATTCTGTCATTTTGTTACGATTAATATAATGTCTTTAAAAAGTAAGTTGACTGTTGCAAATCTCCATTTTCAACTCATTTCTCTATACACAGTTCCTGCATCACAAGCTAGCAAGTGCATGTACAGTGTAGTTAAATAATACGTTTTTGTTTTGTTTTGTTTGTTTGTTTTTTTTTTTCAATGAAAGCACTTTGTTTTATTTACCATGGTCTCTTGTAATCTTCTACTAAGTAACAGATTATTCTTTCTTTGCTAGGGGACCCCACCTTACAAGAACACAAGTTTTGATTCCAGCGATAGTGGAATAGCTGGAGAATTGCCGCCAAGACTGGAGGCTCTTGCCAGAGCCTCTAAACAGAGTTCGCTTTCTAGAGGTACAGTCTAAGAATGTTTTGGCTTGGCAGTGGTGTTGAGATTGGAGAGATTTTTAGTACTCATCTTCGTGACTTCTCCTACAAAAACATTAACCATGAATAATTCTTTTGTTTTCTTTGCTAATTATTATAATTGTTTTTGTATTCTTGCAGATGGTTCTTTTGAATATACAGATTCTACTGGAACAGATCTCCATGATTTTATTATAAAGACTTTAAAAAATCCCAGGTGGGCATACACTCCTTTCTTTGAACTTTACAAAAAGAGCATTTTACTTTCCTCCTGTTTTCTCGTTTTCAAGAAGACCAAAATTGAAGGAATAGAATGTGATGCAGTATTTAAAACCTCTGACATGATTTTTTACGAACTGTTATAAGAACTTTGCATTGCATAAACAGCAGCACAAAGAAATGCTGCTTATTCAGTAGACTTTGATTTAAGTATTTAAATGGAAAATGGTTAAATTGAAGGATTTCATTCTCAGACTAAACCCTTAAGCCCAATAATGATCAACATCAATTTTCTCCATGTAATATCGATGCTGAACAGAGTGGTCAGAAGAATTCAAGACATGACCATTCAAGATGAATTTTATTGATATTTTAACACCTCGTCACTATTCCTCACTTGAATAATAAGAACATAAATTTTGATATTAGGATTTAAAGGGTTAAATAAGTGTTAATATTGCAGACAGTGCTACAGGAAACTGCACATAGTTTTCACTTGAAGAGACACCAACATGACTTTAAAACACTACTTTGATTTTTCATTCATGCCGCAGGGGCGTAGCCAGCTTTTCAACAAGTTGTAAGCCTGGCTGACTTTCATTTCCACATATCCTGAAAATTCCACGCATGACTAGTATGTACTGACCTCACCAAATTAGCTCACCTCAATAACACCTAATTTATTACAAGTGGTAGAGTGATCAAACCAAAAATTTGTAGGCCCTGGCCTATAGGTCTATGGGCTGGCTACGCCCCTGCATGGGAATGATTGGTTCTTCACTTTGCGCCTTTAATAAATATGGAGTAACTAAGGAGGCAGCATGGTCAAGCAGTTTGAATACCAGGCCTGTAATCTGGAGGCCCCAAGTTCAAAGGTCCTGCTGTGGGCCCAGTTCCTTGAAAGATGGTTAAGTCTAATCCGAGATTAAGCCAAATTTTAGGCACATTTTTCTTGTCTAAGAAGATGTAACTCAAGCTTACAAAATACTGTTGAGCCTTTACTCTGAGATGAAGTAATGATAACACGAAATGTTACTCCAAGCAATGCATAGAAACATAAAAAATTAATACAAAATCGGAACAAAATTTTTATCCTGGATTAGTGTTAATCAGCCTTTCAGGAACTGGGCCCTGACCACTAGCTGGATTTGTTCTCAGTAGTCCCGAGTTCAAATCCTCGGCCACACTTGTAAATAGCCAACCAGTTTGCCTCCTGCCAGTTGGGATTCTTCGCCATATTATATTTTGTTTGAATAATTGGTTCATTATCTCTGAAAAGCCCCATAGGGGAGAGTCTATTAAGCATTCATTCATCCATTCATTCATTCATCTTCTGTTCTTTTTTTTCCAATTTGTAGGGATCGCAAATTTCTAATGAGACTAGAACAGGACTTCCTTAATTTTATCCAAGACCCAGCGTAAGTAGATTTTCTGTATATGTTGAACACTTCACTCACTCTGTTCTTAACAAGCCAAACTTGTTACCAACAGTATAAGGTGATTGCCATATTATTTTGTACTCTTTTTACTGCCATTCCAACAATTTTTTATACTGTAAAATTGACATGATACATTAAAACCTGTATTTATTAGACACCAAAGTGATCTGACTGATGTCTGCTTTAACGGTTTCCACTCAATCCTTAAGCTTAGGGCGCACCCAGGGTGTCTGCTTAATAAGGGTCCACCAAGAGCCCACAACCTAGAGTGAGCATTTTGCTTGTGCCCATGCCAGCAACAGCTTTTTTGCAAACACGTTTTTTTAGATCAATTAATTTTACTTTGAATTTCGAGTATGAAATAAGAAAAAAATAAACTAGAGACCAGGCTCCAGTTGTTCAAAAGGTGGATATCGCCATTCTGTGGCTAAGTCTCTATCATGTGGATAATGCAATTGGTTTTCCTAATGATTATAACTGGATAGTGATTTATCCGGTGGATAGCACTTAATCCACCTTCTTAACAACTGGGGCCAGAAAATAGTATTATTTGTGATGTTTTGATAACATTTACTTTCATATATCATGGTACAAATTTGCACACATAATAAATAATGCTTTAATTTTTGTGTAGAAGAGTACTTCTAAACGTAGCTAGAAGTGATCTGTGAAAACACTGTTGCATAGGCTAAGCATGGGAGTTGCTATTTCCCTTTATGGCTTCCATGTCCACATAACACAGGTTTCACTTTCCTTTAGTGATGTGAGAAAGTGGGTGCGTAAGCAGCCTGTAAAAAAACTGAAGGCTTCAGATATCATTTATTTTTCCTCAATTTTAAGGTTACTCTCTCCTTTTCAGAACATTGTGCTATGTTTATATTTCTATTTGTCAGCAGCCTCTTCCTTCATTACCCACCGATGACATCATACCATCGCATGATTGTACACAGAGTGGCAGCATACTTTGGTATGGATCACAATGTTGATCAGCAAACTGGAAAATCGGTCATCATAAACAAGACTATAAACACTAGAATGTGAGTATCTTTGCTATATCTGAATTAAAACTCAGTTTGTTGCTGATTGATTTAGTGTTCTATAATTAACTGTGCAACCCCAATTGTGTTTTCATAACCTTTGTGGTGGAGGGTGTCCTAAGGGAAGAGAGAAATCAGGGTATAGGAGGTGCCAATCAATTGCAATTACATGAAAAATGTTGCCTGCTTAGTTCGCTATGAGTTTGTGAGGTGTTGCTGCTGGAATATTGGCAGAATTACCCAGTCTTGGTTGACTTTCATTTATTAATGTAAGCGCTCATTTTATAGCCTCCCACGCAAACGTTCTTAGGGGTTCGTCACGCAATCTTTCCTCCCCCATGAATGTTCGTTCGTTCGTTTCTAATTTTGGGGGGCATAATTTAACTGAAAAAGAAGGGACAAGTGGCCTTTATGGTCAAAGAAACCATCTGGTACTTTGCAGATACCTACATGACCTAGTAATAAGTTGTAATTCACTTTGCTTTTTTGAGTACTTTCCAGAAAAAATGTTGTTACTGTTGGTGCTTATTTGCAGACCTGAAAGCAGATTTTTAGAGTTAATTCCAAGAGAAGAATCCGAGGACTCTGAGAGTGCTGTTCCGAGGTTAATTCTCAGAAGACAAAATACACCTTCAGATGATAGTACACCTCCAAAGGTTAATGTTGTTTAAAATTGATTTTATAATGCAGTGAAACCCCCTCTTACAGCCACCTCGGTAATACGGTCACCTCATTATTATGGCCTCTTTTTTCGGCTGCCTGGCAAGAACCGCCATTTTTCTTGTAAAAATACCCTTGATAATACAGCCACCCCATTCACACGGCCAAATTTGGGGAGGGGGGGGGGGGCACGGGGGCCGCATTAA
>BOPM01001040.1:28820-40946 GCA_022179025.1 Porites australiensis | reverse complement strand
TGAATGACTTTGTTCAGGACAGAAGAAAGTGGTTGTAATTATGGAGCAGTTTTAGGGCAAGGTTCCTAGGTAATAATGTCCATCTCTTTTCTCAGAAATCTAAAACCCCAGTTGTTACCACTGCTGAGGTGTCCAGCGACGAGAGCACAAAGGCAGATTCCCCTGAGCAGCCTCAAGCTGTCACCATGGCAACACAACCCAAGGCTTCTTTGAGTACGGTCCATGTGCAGCAAAGTTTTCACAGTACGCGTACGTCAATTCCGGTTCTCACTCATTCAGTTTCTGAGGTAAAACTGATGTCATTTTAATATGAGCGTTTCAATAAGTGTATTCTCAGGTGCCACATTACAATGTACTGTACCACTGAAAAGTAAGCTACTACTCTCTTGTGAGATAAGACTCTCATTACAAGAGATGAGAGTCTCATCTTAGGAGACAAAAGTCTATGCCCCTATGGCCATCCCCTTTTTTTCTCCATTTAGCATCAACTGACCCTAATTTCTGGCATTTTTAAAAAGAGGGCATGCATGATTTTGACTTTAATTAGTTCTTTCAATCTAAAAAATGAGCTTTGTACTAGCATTTCCAAGCATGGAGGTTTCGGCAGTCTATCCTTTTTACTTTTTACCATAACATCAACCATCATATTTCCCTCCATCAGAGATGCCAACTTCTGGAAATCTAAAATCTGGAGACTCTCTTCTTTTGGAGACTCTTCTTTTACATTCACTCATTATTTGTCATCACAGGTTTCTGTTTGATGTTCCTGAACTATGAAGCTTTAGAAACAAAAAATGTGACAGCTCTCCATTAATGTGATAATGACAGAACTTTCCTTTTCCTTGCAGCCCTCTCACCATCATCCTCGGAAAACTCTTGTGCGAAGTACTGCTGTGACAACTGTGCCTTCACCCCCACCCCCACACTACCCAGATGAGGTCACTGAGGTACGTGTACTTAGTGAATCATGTTAGTGTGTTGTGTGCCATAATCTCCAGTGATCAATAGAGTAGGGTCACTAAAGCAAGAGAACAAAACACTAGTCAGGCATAAGAGACTGAGGGTCACTTTAAGCATACGATAAAAACTGGAAACAAAAGTAGACATTTTGTTAGGCTGCAAGGAGCACAAAAAATTCTGTTACACAATGTTTTCCAGAGGAAGAAATGCAATGACGCAGGGATTATAGAAGAGAAGGAGTGATTGTGGAAGAAAACAAGTACTACACTGTAGAATTCGGCACAAAAAATGTTAGTAACAATCAACAGTGATTTAGTGAAAGAGAAACATGTAAATAAAAGCAAAGAAAGTTGACGTTTCGCTCTCATTGTAACCCCGTTATCAAAACTATCTACAGCACTGTAAGTAACAAATTATGCGTATGTATTTAAATAATTCCGAGTCTCAAATAATTGGCATACTAACCAAAGGAAATTCTTTACACAAACACTTGTACTTAAGCACGAACACAGTCAGCTTGCACATTGAGAGATGGCTTAATAATGGTAAAAGCAGAAAGATTAGATCCTCTGCTATTCTGTCATTTTGTTACGATCAATATAATATCTTTAAAAAGTAAGTTGACTGTTGCAAGTCTCGATTTTCAACTCATTTCTCTATACACAATTCCTACTGGCATCAATGTTAGCTGTATAACTATTATTCAGTAGTATTTTAATATATCACAAGTTAGCAAGCGCGTGTACAGGGTAGTTCAATAATAAGTTTTTGTTTTGTTTTGTTTTTTTTCAGTGAAAGCACTTTGTTTTATTTACCATGGTCTCTTGTAATCTTCTACTAAGTAAGAGATTATTCTTCTTTGCTAGGGGACCCCACCTTACAAGAACACAAGTTTTGATTCCAGCGATAGTGGAATAGCTGGAGAATTGCCGCCGAGACTGGAGGCTCTTGCTAGAGCCTCTAAACAGAGTTCGCTTTCTAGAGGTACAGTCTAAGAATGTTTTGGCTTGGCAGTGGTGTTGAGATTGGAGAGGTTTTTAGTACCCATCTTCATGACTTTTTCTACCAAAACATTGACTATGAATAATTCTTTTGTTTTCTTTGCTAATTATTATTGTTTTTGTTTTTGTTTGTTTTTTTTTTGGTTGCATTCTTGCAGATGGTTCTTTTGAATATACAGATTCTACAGGAACAGATCTCCATGATTTTATTATAAAGACTTTAAAAAATCCCAGGTGGGCATACACTCCTTTCTTTGATCTTTACAAAAATAGCATTTTACTTTTCTCCTGACCACTAGCTGGATTTGTTCTTGGTAGTCCCGAGTTCAAATCCTCTGCCATGCTTGTAAATAGCCAACTGGTTCATGCCACCTCCTACCAGTTGGGATTCTTAGCCATATTATATTTCGTTTTAGTTATTGGTTCATTATCCCTGAAGAGCCCCATAGGTGAGAGGTTATTAAGTATTCATTCATTCATTCATTCATCTTCTGTTCTTTTTTCTTCCAATTTGTAGGGATCGTAAATTTCTAATGAGACTAGAACAGGACTTTCTTAATTTTATCCAAGACCCAGCGTAAGTAGATTTTCTGTATATGTTGAACACTTCACTCACTCTGTTCTTAACAAGCTAAACTTGTTACTAACAGTATAAGGTGATTGCCATATTATTTTGTACTCTTTTTACTGCCATTCCAATAATTTTTTATTCTGTAAAATTGACATGATACATTAAAACCTGTATTTGGTAGACACCAAAGTGATCCTGACTGATGTCTGCTTTAGCGGTTTCCACTCAATCCTTAAGCTTAGGGCTCACCCAGGGTGTCTGCTTGATATGGATCCACCAAGAGCCCATAATCTAGAGTGAGCATTTTGCTTGTGCCCATACCAGCAAGAGCTTTTTTACAAACATGTTTTTTTAGATCAATTAATTTTACTTTGAATTTTGAGTATGAAATAAGAAAAAAATAAACTAGAGACCAGGCTCCAGTTGTTCAAAAGGTGGATAGCGCCATCCTCCGGCTAAGTCTCTATCATGTGGATAATGCAATTGGTTTTCCTAGTGATTATAACTGGATAGTGATTTATCCGGTGGATAGCACTTAATCCACCTTCTTAACAACTGGGGCCAGAAAATAGTATTATTTGTGATGTTTTGATAACATTTACTTTCATTTTTCTTTTCTTCATATACCATGCTACAAATTTGCACACATAATAAATGATGCTTTAATTTTTGTGTAGAAGAGTACTTCTAAACGTTGCTAGAAGTGATCTGTGAAAACACTGTTGCATAGGCTAAGCATGGGAGTTGCTATTTCCCTTTATGGCTTCCATGTCCACATAACACAGGTTTCACTTTCCTTTAGTGATGTGAGAAAGTGGATGCGTAAGCAGCCTGTAAAAAAACTGAAGGCTTCAGATATCATTTATTTTTCCTCAATTTTAAGGTTACTCTCTCCTTTTCAGAACATTGTGCTATGTTTATATTTCTATTTGTCAGCAGCCTCTTCCTTCATTACCCACCGATGACATCATACCATCGCATGATTGTACACAGAGTGGCAGCATACTTTGGTATGGATCACAATGTTGATCAGCAAACTGGAAAATCGGTCATCATAAACAAGACTATAAACACTAGAATGTAAGTTTCATTGTTATATCTGAATTAAAACTCAGTTTGTTGCTGATTGATTTAAGTGATCTATAATTTACTGTGCAGCCCCCATTTGTTTTTTCATAACCTGTGTGGTGGAGGGTGTCCTAAGGGAAGAGAGAAATCAGGATATAGGAGTGAATTGCAATTACATGAAAACTGTTGCCTGCTTAGTTTGCTATGAGTTTGTGAGGTGTTGCTGCTGGAATATTGGCAGAATTACCCAGTCTTGGTTGACTTTCATTTATTAATGTAAGCGCTCATTTTACTGACTAGGGTGAAGCACTCATTTAACTGATTAGGGTTAAGTGCTGTTCAGGCTTAAAATTATTTACAATGATTAGCTTTCATTTGATTGTTTTTGTGTTACTGCTTTTTTTCTAATTTTTGGGGGGCATAATTTAACTGAAAAAAAAATATGAAAAAATCTGGTACTTTGCAGATACCTACATGACCTAGTAATAAGTTGTAATTCACTAAACCAAATTTAAAAACAAATTTTTTTGCTTTTTTGAGTACTTTCCAGAAAAAAATTAATGTTGTTACTGTTGGTGCTTATTTGCAGACCTGAAAGCAGATTTTTAGAGTTAATTCCAAGAGAAGAATCGGAGGACTCTGAGAGTGCTGTTCCGAGGTTAATTCTCAGAAGACAAAATACACCTTCAGATGATAGTACACCTCCAAAGGTAAATGTTTTTTAAAATTGATTTCACAATACAGTGGAAACCGCCTTACAGCTACCTCGGTAATACAGTCACCTTGTTATTACAGCCACTTTGTTTTGGCCGCCTGGCAAAAACCGCTATTTTTCTTGTAAAAATACCCTTGATAATACAGCCACCCTGTTAATATGGCCAAATTTTTTTGGGCGCATCGGTGACCGTATTAACAGGGTTCCACTGTATGTGATTTGAATGTCATTGTTTTGACTATTCTTGAATTTGTTACAAAACACATTATACCTCTGCCCTGAAAAAGAAAAATTATACAGAGCCCCAGAGCTCTGTTCCTTATATCCAGGGTGCCTGCTGACATTCCCGTAAATCCTATTAAGCACCCCAGCCTCTCAAATAAACCTCCTCCCTCTAACAAGCCCCACCCCCCCTCCCTTTTTCAGGGGAAGAAAGTAAATAAGCCCCCCTCTCTATCCCTCCCCTAATTATTCTACACTAATAAATGAGAGACTGTTTTAATTAATCGCAACTGTAAAACTTCGTGTGGACTGATCCAGGATGGTTTATTTACCAACTGGAAGTCCTCAGCTGTATGGCCTCTAACGTTCTTGTTCTTGAGCCTCTCCACTTTGTATTCTAGTTCTTTATGGAGAACTGATACCATCGTATTTTATAAATTAACTACCCCCCTGCCCCATCTCTATTAGGCCCACCCCCCCCCCCCTCCCTCTCAAATGGGCTTGAAATAAAAACAGCTCCTGGGGGGCTTAATAGAGGATTTACAGTATTTCATTGTTGCAAGTGTAATTTAGGAGGAGTGGGGGCAATGTTGGAGCTAATAGAGCATGACTGTGTGTATTCTGGATAATTTGTAGCTGATCATTGGCACTGGAAGCACGTAAACATGTTCACGTTATGGCTGAATAATTTTCTTTGCTATGTGTATGTATTTTGTCTTGTTCATAGATCGATAGTCCAGTTCTTATGCATTCTATGGAGGATAAACGTTCAAAATCAATTGAAGAAAGGGAAGAGGAGTATCACAAAACAAGGGAAAGAATATTTAATCAGGATGTAAGTCTCTCCCAGGTCTGCTAATAAACATTATTATTGGATGAGGTATTTGTGATATCCTGAATAATTGAGGTCGAGGTAAGCGTTTTCAGCTGAGCGAAAGGCCAAGGCTGATAACACTTAAAGAGACCAATATTTTTTAGGATATCACAAAAACCGGATCTAATAACTATACATTGTTTTGAAGAAAATAATGACAAACACACTGTCGCAAGGAACCTGAATTGATATCTATACTGGAAATCATGCACTGTGCATGCAGCCTACAGACTTGTCAGTTATCTGCTAGCATATCACTAACTAATGTGTAGGTTGCGCTGATTTCCAAAATTGGCTGTAGGCTCTTAGCCAATGAGAAGACAGATAGTAAGTACGATGTATAATAATGATAATAACAATATACCGTAAAATTCCGAAAATAAGCCCCTCCATGTATAAGCCCATCCAAATATAAGCCCCCCCCAAGCTGGTAACGCAAAAAAGCCTCCGTTAAATTGCCCCTCCAAATACAAGCCCCCCGGGGTCTTGTACTTGGAAAATTGCCCTCAAATACAAAGTAAAACAAAGCAGAAATGGTAAATTTATTTCCAACTGTAAGGCTAGCCCAATCGATTTTGAAACGCAAATTTCCCTCTTTAGATAAGCCCCTCCGAATATAAGCCCCTCAAAAAGGGCCTTTGAAAAATATAAGCCCCGGGGCTTATTTTCGGAATTTTACGGTATCTTTAAAATTTTTAACCCCTTAGTCCCAAGTGTGATCAGGATCAATTTTCCCGTAACAATATCAGGACATAAATCAAGGGAAAAAGTTGTGAGAAATAATTAAGTGATGACCTTAGGGAAATTTGGTGTAAAGATTACTTACAGCCTTCATTGATTCTTTCCTCCATGCACATAATCTGCTTTTTTTTAATTCTCTCAAAATATTGCTTATTTAACTTCTATTTTGTGACAGTCAATTTCGTCGCAGTCTTCGCAGTCTTCAAAAGATGGTGATTTGCTAGCACCACAACTTCTAACAAGGTAACAGTGCAGTTATCTTACTGTAGTGAACTCCATAATGCTTATTCTTGACCTTGGTAATCAAAATTCAAAAAATACATTCTAGTCTTAAATTCTCATCCATATCAGACGTCAGCATCTAACCTTAATTAGTAAAATCCAACTAGTGGTCTGTCATCAATGCGTTCTGATTGGTTGAGCTACTACTAGGCTATATGTTATAGCCCACTAGTAGCGCAAAGGGTCGCATTTTTCGCGGCAAAAAAGGATTAAAGTTTTGCTTTAAGTTGTTTTGTCTCGATATTTTTGACCAATGAGTTGGATTTTACTAAAACAATTATTCCTGTCGCCCTCTTGGCCTCTGAGTCAATAGCCCATTTGGCCTTCGACCTTATGAGCTATTGATTCAGAGCCCATTCGGGCTCGAGGAATAATTGTTGAACAGAGACAGAGGCTATGGACTCTCCCTGCGATTTTTACGTGACTAATTCACGTGACCACACTGAGTGTTTATTGCTGATGAAGACTGGTCGATGCAGTCAAAAGCTACAAAATTAAAATCTGAGACTTTGAGACTAGAATTTCTGTTTTCATGTACTGAACTCTTGTTGAACAGGAATAAATGAGCGTTAGTTCTTGCCTGGGATAACCGTTAGTGATTATTATATAGTTCTTGGTATCTACCTGTGGGTCTTCAGTGCAATGCCATTTGGCGAATCAACTTTCGGGCGAAACGAACTGATACCGATTTGCAAGGGGGAAAACTTTTTTTTTTTCAGGGAGGACATTGATGATGTTGAAACTGAGATTTCTAAAGAAGAAGCTCCAGGGAGAAATCCTATTAGTAAATTAGGCAAATCCAAGTCAGAGGAAGTAGATACTCATACTGATCGATCATCTTCAGGGCCGACTGGTAAGAACTACCTTAACATTTGCAGTAATGAGTCCCCTTCGAGTATAAGTCTCTAAACAAGCCTCCTATATTATGACATCAGCCAAAGGTCATTTTACAGTCGTGTGCTTAGTGCTGTGGGCTTTGAATAGGAGCGAGCCTAGAGGTGACCTAATTATGTTAAAAAACCTTCCTGCTTCGAATGTGCAAATTGTGTTTATTCTTATGTTAGCAAGGTTCGCAGGCGAAAAACAGGGAGCAGTGCTCGAAAAAACTCCCGCCTGGTAGTGCGAGGCAAGTGGATTTTCTTGCTACAATGGACAAGTGTCCAAACAACTCATTCTCTAACAAATACATTGACTAAGACGGCAAGAAGTGGCCCTGGGCAATGAAAATGCTAGTTGCCCAAAGGACAAGCTGGAAATCAATTGTTTTTTCGAGCCTTGTGAGAGGTTTATAACAAAACAAGGTCACCTTGAGCCTCGCTTCTATTCAAAGGCCAGGGCACTCAGCACACAACTGTAAAATGGCCGAGCGCCCAGGCGAGCAACACACTAATCTTAGCGGGTGTCCTGTTGCTATTTAGGCGTTAAAAATGTGGATTTATGTTTGTCAGGATGGTTTTTAGAAAGTATCCCTGGGCTCCACTCTATTATTATTGCAAGTAATATTTTCATATGACTGTAAGCTTGCCAAATCACAAAGAACTCGTGATTCGAATACGAGAATGACTGCACAACTGTACGAGTACGAGATTTGACTGACAATGTTTTCACCTATTTTCAAAAAATAAACACCCCAGAAAGCTTCACTGTACTTTTTAATCACATGAAAAGTAAGCCCTCTCGCTATCGCAAAATAATTAAACTTCTTACATTTGACATTTGTTTCCGCCACTACGATATTCTCCCTAAAACACATAGTAGAGTGACGACGGCTGTCCCTTTTTTCCCGCCAAAATGACACTGGTTCACGCACGAGCACTACTTAGTATTGAGAAAATTTCGTACTCATAGTCGTTTTCGTCTTGGAATCTTACGGTCTCTACTGACACAATAAAAGTAGCCTGCGAGCAAGCTCTCCTATTTGAGCGAGTGAAACGAGTCTCGCGAGAACGCGCACGCGAGCGAGCGGCGAAGCCGGGAGGGGCAGAGGAAATCTCGGCCCCTCGCTCGCGCGTTCTCGCGAGGCTCGCTTCGCTTGCCCAAATAGGAGAGCTTGCTCGCAGGCTAAAATAAAAGGGCCGTAATTAGCAGGTCAGGTCGTCGTTTCTCAGATGGTATTTTACTGCCCAGCATCTGCTCGCAGCATTATACTTACAATTTGTTACCTCTAGTATAATTTCGTGAACGTGTTCTAAACATCTCTGAACAGAGCTCTACTGTCTTTATCCAGGCATAAGAATTATGACCAACAAGCCATTCCTAAGATCAAGCAGTAGTCCTGGCATTAGTAATCTAAGCAGCTCTCCCGCCTTTGAGCGTGTGTCCAACCAATCTCGCCGAGGATCTGATGGAAGCCAGAGAACAAGTCGTCATGTACCCAGCTCACAGACTGTGATGACACCTTTGCCTTACTGGGCAGCCGAGGGCGTGCCTTTGGTTGCTCATACTCTTCCTTCTGGTGAGGTTCAGATGGTGCCTGTCCAGACAGTAGCTCCAGGAATGCAAGGCATGGTTCCAGTCATGGCTGCTGCGCCTAGTACCACTACAACTCAACAGCCTGGTAAGTAAGATTAGGAACCCTATCCAGTGGATAGGGCAATTGGATTCCCTAATATTTATCCACTGGATAGTTATTAATCCGGGGGATAGCGCTATCCAACTTTTGAACAACCAGAGCCTGGTTAACAAACCCAAACAGGAACTTCGGCGAGACTAATGAAACAAGGTCAGCTCTGACCTCACAAACACTATCACCTGTGAAAACTTACACCCGACGAGGACAAGCCAAGAATACTCCAAAAATGGAAGTAACTAAATTTGCGAGCGAAGCATAAATTCAAGTAGGAGTAAGATCATAAGATAGAAACGAGAAAAAAGACTCGTGAGGACAAAATCAAGACCAGCCTTCACCAACTTGAGGAAACCAGAACGAAACTTTAAAGACAGACAAATTTTAAAAATATCTTTTAAGATACTGCACAACAATGTTCAGAACTGGTACTGTTGCTGTGATAGCATTAAATATATTTTTCATTTAGCCTTCATAATGAATAAAAATATTGTTCCATATTTACACCAGCATGATTTATATCGCGTCAATATTCCCCACACTATGTTACGGTGTCTTCTTTTGTGGTTTGTTTTAATCCGTAAGTGTACTTGTATTGATGTAGGTGGTGTTATGTGGGCCATGTCTGATCCTGTTCAACATGGAGTCATGCTTATAAACCCGTCTACAGGTAACCTCACGTTGAATTTGTACCCTTTGCGACCAAAGGCCTCCTCCAAAAAATTGAGGGAAAATAGCATTTTTTTTTTTTTTACCTTACTAATAACAACCGTTTTCGTAGCATACAATCATTCAGTTACAGGCGAAGCTGTATCAAGCGGTCCGGCACCCTTAGGGACTAGCTTACTGACCGCTTAATACGTGTTTACCGTTAAATACAGTGGTGTGGCAAACCTTTTTTCAAGAGTTTTTCAAGAAAATAAAAAAAGGTGAAAGAGCGAAATATGTCTATCCCTCGACAAATTGACCTCAAAATGTCTCTACCTCTTGTGCCAAAGGAAAGGAGGCAAAGACTACTTAAGACCATGTCCTGTGTAAATGTTGCACTTTAATGGCACATCGCGACAATGTGACCGTTAAATAGAAGCAAACATAATAAGAAATCAATCGGTGGGACCTCGGAAAAAGTGACCGCTACCATTTTATAGAAGGGACCGCTCAATACAGGTCAGTTTGACAGCAATAGACCCTTGCAGAACTTGGTCACGTGCTTGGATACCACTTAGTAACGGCTCGCTGGTTGGCAAGCCATCCAAGCGTTCATTCTGAGTTTTGATTGCGATCGAGCGAAGCATTCCTAGGTTAATTATTTTATGTTGAATATTAACCGAAATGACTGGACTAGAAGACGTTTGAATTAGCCTAGGAATGCTTTGCCCGATCACTGCGTGGCTTACCATCCAGTGAGCCGTTGCTAAGTGGTATCCTAGCACGTGACTACAAAGGGCCAATTGAGGGAAACGATCTCCGGAACTGTGATCATTAACCTTTAAATAGTTTTTATACATACTCAAAAGTTGACGATTTTCTTTGTAATCTTTCCACAGGCACGCCGTTACTAGGAACCGACGGCAATCCACTTGTAATGCAACCCACATACCAACAAGTAATGGTCAAACCCGGTACAGCACCAGTCTACGCTCAACCATCTTCAGCCCGCGCTGCAGTGCAAAGTGCACAGCAGTCTTCTTCGATAGCACAGCAACAGCAGCAGTCGCAGCAGCAGCAACAGAATCCTGCTCAAATGGTGATGCCGCAGTATGTTGGCGTGCCGCAGCCGATGTACGTGATGCCGTCTACGGCTCGTCCTCCCTTTGCACAGCAACAGGCTGTAAGTTTTCCTAGTCAGTTTCAAGCTTCACCGCACGTATATTCTCTCTCTAGAGATTTCAATTCACTTTCCTTTAGAAAATATTAGCACCTTGTTGTCCGTGACCACGAGGTTTTGGTTTTCTTGCAGTAGGCAGCGAGAAATATTAGCCAGTGTAGTATTTAGCCAGAGAGCACAGGAGTAGGTAGTTATCATTTTCGATGTTGGAAAATAAGGTTGGTTCGTTAATGTAATTTAATTTTGTAAATTTGGATGCGACCAAAGAGTGAGAACAATTTTTATCTCAGTAAAATCTCAATATCTGCAATATGTTTCAAGAAAAACATGGAATGCCACATGTATGCAGTAAAGATGTCTTAAAAACCAATCACTTGTAATTGCGTTTTAGTGGAAAATGAGGTAATAAAGGTTGTTTTTAACCTTTGAAATCCGCAGTAATGTCTGATTGCTTGCATTTTTTTTTTCTCTCAAAAAAGATTCGTCTTTCATATCTATTTACGGATGGATGAACGCAAAGACAGCGCGTGGAAACTCGGGGGAAATAAAGGGCGTCCTTGCACGTACTTCTCCCACGCGCGCGCGCCTCCGTGTCGGCCGGCTTTGGCATAAGATAGTGCAGGAAGTCAGTTATAGAACAGAGTAGCTTCTCTATTTACCTTAATTCATTGTATTCCTTGCCATATTTTGAATTCATTAGCATCGTTCTCGTGCTCTAACACTCGATAGCTGATATGTTGGCTCAGAGAGTTTTTATTTGCAGTCCAGCCTGCCAACAGATTTTTAGCGCAACCAAGGGCACGAATCCAACTGTTTAAGTAAATACAAGGAATTGTCTGCAATTTCGTATATTTATTTTTTACAGTCCCTAAAAAGATCCCCTAGATCCTCTATTAAGCCCCGCCCCCCCAGGTGGGGGGGGGGCTTATTTATTTCAAGCACTTTTTAGGGGAGAGGGGCTTATTTGAGAGGGGTGTTTATTCGATTAAGCAAAGAAGATAGTATCAGTCCTCCATAAAGAACCAGATTGCTAAGCTGAAATGCTCAAGTACAAGAATTTGGAAGTCATGCAGCCGAGGATCAAAAACAAATCCGAACTTCCAGCTGGTGAATGAGCCATCTTGGATCAGTCCTCACGAGGTTTTACAGTCGTAATAGACTCCTCACAGTAGTGATTGATTCATACAGTCTACCAGTTATCAGTGAATAATGATAAGGTGGAGGGAAGGGGTCTTAACTTTTTTCCGCTGAAAATGAGGGGGGGGGATTATTTGAGATGGGGGCCTTATTTGAGAGAG
>BOPM01001040.1:5360-15712 GCA_022179025.1 Porites australiensis | reverse complement strand
TCTCAAACTCAGTCCATTCTTCATTTCCTATAGAATATTTTTTATAAATTTTTCCGCGAAAACTTTCAAAAAACTGTAAAAACCCCATAGATTTCACGTTTTTGTGGCATATATAAACGCTTGTCTTCGCGATCAGTTTAACATGAGACATCGCGCTAATAAATAAACCTTGCGTGGTAATTTTTTTTTTCGCTTTTTGCCCTAAAGCAGCTGAACATTGCTACGATGCATTTCCTCGCTGATGTGTAAAACCACGAGTTTGGAAATCAAACCATAGAAATGCATTGCTTTGCCAGTGAAAATCAGACTTATACAGGAACATGACTTTTTGGCGTTGAGTCTTGAAAGTCTTTAAAAGGCCAAGGAAACCTACTGCTGAAAAATCTACGAGTGAAAATCCGCGTAAAAAACGTCTGATTTTTGTGATGGAGAATATTTTTTGAAGGAAAGTGCGGTATTCAAAGCACCAACGAAATGGCTTTTAAAAGGACTGTAACTTTACGCGCGAGTTTTCGATTTCCCGCCATCAGATTTGATGCGCCCACGCTATTGTCATTCAGCGGATTCACGCATGCGCATGCAAAATGCCCTCCTGTTGATTCCACCGCTAATGAGATTCCTGCGCATTTTATTCATGAGATCAAGACAATAGCCTATGACGTCAGCGACGTTAATTTATTCCCCCCCCACCTTAATGAGATTCCCCCCCCAAAAAACGGCCTAACCGGTCCCTCCTATACTACTAATCGAGTTACTCCGCGGAAGTTGGAGGAGAACAAAAGGCGAACGTGACGAACTCGCGCGGAAACAAACGCTTTTGTACGCATGCTAACTCAACTCATTTGTAGAAAAAGATTTCTTCAACCACATCTCGTGCTTTTATGGGGCTAAATTACGCTATTTGTTGTCTTTTTAGAAATCTAAAACGCATCAATCAGATTCCAAAATAAGTTGTTAAAGATATCCCTTCTTGTCGAACTTTCACGGCTATCGGCGACTAACTCCATTGGGATTGTAGTTAGTCCAGATGCAGGTTTTCGCAAACATGCATGACGGAAAATCAGTGAACTTCGAAATCAGTAAAATTTGGAAATTTGTTCAGTCAAGCTATCGTCTTGAAAATTCGGCGACGAGATCTCTTAGAATACTGTGAAAGAAATTAATCTGATCAGCCCAGGGGTAATATCAATATAATTTGCAGCCATTAAAAATTAGTCTGTCTGTGTCTCACAGGCAGTTGAGTTCTTAAATTTTTTTTCGCAGTAATAGGTAGTTAGATAATTCAATGATTTGCACAAGACCATGAAGTGTCATTGCTGAATATACTTTATTGCTTACTTTCTGTCCGGATACAAATATTGTAAATTAAGGTTATTACATAAAAAGGGTTGACAGATTTGACATACAAAGAATGTAAGGAAAAACTTGAATTTTACTTTTTTTAACACGCAGCATCCAGCTAAAATTATTTATAACCGAAAAAAGGCAAAAAAAAACATTATTATATAAAATAATAAATTTTTTACCCCTCTCTGTTTGTGCAGAAGAGCTCAAAAATACACAGCCGGAATTGCTTTAATTCTAATATGTTTACATAGATGAGCTGTCGTTTCTGAAAGCTGTTCGCTCTACTTTGCTATATACAGTAAAATTAATGTCTTGGTTCGCTGTTTGGCTTTATCCCCTGAACGTGTAAACAGCGACGGATAAACTCAGCAGAGACTAATGATCCGTCCCCGTGCTTGGCCGGGACGTAGCTGAAAGAGAGAAAGAAAAAGGTGTTAGCGTTCTTACGCGCGGTCTTCCATAAGTTTTGACAGCTTCGATGGTTTTCATACCCCTCTGTAGACTCGATTTCCGCTGCTCTCTCGCGCGGGCTCATTTCCCGAACAGCGGCTGGTAATCGAGCCTAACCCCACCGCAGAACCAATCAAAATCCAACATGTCTGGGAGCCAGCTTCCGAGTAATTGGCTGTCGAATATGAAAGGAGTAGAAATGAAACTTGTCAGAACGCAGGACTTCGACTTGGGGACATCTTGGATTTTGACTGGTTCTGCATCATGTAGAACCCATCAATCTATTAAAATACTTGTAGTACGAGGCAACAAGATATTGTACAAAGGCTTGTCTAGTAGCAACGGTGGCGCAGTGATAAGCATGAGCATTTTTTATTAGTGGATGGCCATTTGAATGTCGAACTCTCGAAGGGTTGGGGGAGGGTTGAAACGAAAAAAGTTAATACTTAAGTTGAGTCAATAGTCTTATATTTACACTAAAAATTAAGAAAAACGCGATCACAGGAATGGCCTTGGAAAAAAATTCCAGTTCAAACAAAGTCACCTAACTCCTTCCACCCTCCCTTGCTAACGAACTACACCGATCTGGAATATTGTTGCGTGAAAAGTTGTCAGTTTAGCCTCCACTTGTAGTTCAAATATTCCAAATTCTTTCATCTCTGGATTAAACAGAGTACTCTTCGGGCAGATGTTTGTTTCGCAAAAGTGAGTTGTTAACGAAACTCCGGTTTCATTTCCAGTCTAATGATCAAGGACTAGAAAGGGTTTAGGATTAAAGCACTTTTTCGTCTAAGAATGTTAACCACGTGATCATCATTCTATCTCAACTCGGTGTGAGAATCTTACCTTCATTGGCCAATAATGAGAAATCAAATGTCACGTCATCACCAATCAGCACGAACGGCGCCCATTGCCTCACTTCATTGAATTCACCAGACTCCCGCATCAATTTCATGGCCTGATTGAGAGACTTACTTGCGCTATGGCCTGCAATCAAATGTTCGTAGAAGTTTCTCATAAACTCCATAGTGGCTTTGTCTTCGATTGCCCACAATGACGCAATAACAGAACGGGCACCGGCCCCCAGAAAAGCACGTGCAATACCAACTACTCCTTCAGCACAGATCTTCCCTTTACCAGTATGACAGCAGCTTAAGACAACAAGCTTAGCACGCAGCTTTGCCTTCAGTACATCTTCCATTGTCAAGAGAAAGTCCTGCTCTTTGGGTCTTTCGGGACTAGCATGATTAGGAGACAAAAGAATTTCACCGGTTTCTGAACGACCATGAGCTGCAATGTGCACTAAGGAAACTGACTCGAGTCTGCGTAATACTCGTTCCTTGGTAGCGTTCTTTCCTGTTAGAGGCTGAACGTTTAGCATTTTTTCAAGCATTTTCACCTCTTTCTCGGCCCAAGGGAGCTGCACAAACCTTTTGCGACCTAAGAGAACAGTTTCCACCCATGGATCACCAACAAGCAGTACACCAGATGTGCCATGGCGGTCCTCTGGACACTCTGCTAGTAGCATTAAGCTGGTCACAGATGGAGCCAATCGAATTCTGAGCGTTTCAGACAAATACCCGCCATTCTGGTCCACAAGGGCAGCGTAAGGAATCAAGAATGATGCTCCATCAGGGACAATAACAAGTTCATTGCCATTTATCAAGTGTAAAAACGGAGCAATGATGATGTCATACAAGTTTTTCAATGCATCATCTCCCTCTTGTGGTGAAGTTGATTCTTCCTCATTTGTGCTCCTGTCGGATGACTCCTCGATCTCTTCATCTTCTATTCCATCCAAGGAACGATCTTCGCACCTGACAAGTTTACCAACCTTCAATTGTTGATATGCTTTGTCAATTAAACAAGCCAAGGTATGATTGGTTTTCTTTCGCACAAACTGCCACTGCTGACCTTTCAATAGCAACCAGAAATTCACTGATTTTTCTGGGACCTCCGCGATAAATATCGTAGGAGATGAAATATGGATTGAAATGCAGGATGTTCTTTCCATCTCCTCCTCCGACGATAACTGAGTTAATTCGACGCTGTATCTTGATTTCATGAGATCCGTGAGAGCTTGTGCTCGTCCCCTCTCAGCTGTAAAAAAGGCCTCCATGGTCTTGCCCTGAAGTAATTGAAGACACCATAAATTTGTATAAACGCTATATCGATCTCGAAAACTGATTTTCCATGCGTCGTTGTCTTGCAGAAGATCTCTCGCTTCTTCTAGCAGCTTGATACTAGATTTAAAATACTCTTCAGCTCTGGAAAAGTCGCCGGGGAATTCCTGGAAAACCATCCCAAGTTTTGCGTATGCAAAACGTTGACATTCTTTGTCTCCAGTCTCTTTTCCGATACTGAGAGCATACTGAAGGAACTGGATTGCTTTTTTGAAATCCGTAAGAGAGGCATAGAATTCACCAAGGCACCCATATACCACTCCTTCTATATGTTTTTTTCCAGTCTCTTTTGCGATTTTGAGAGACTGCTGAAAGTATTCGAATGCCTTTTCGACATTACCGAGAGAGAGTTGAAAACGACCAAGGTTCCCATTTGTTGTTGCTTCTAAATCTTTGTTTCCAGTATCTTTTGCGATACCAAGAGCCCACTCACAGAACTTGATTGCGTTTTCTAACTGCCGGAGAGAGTAGTGAGCAAAAGCAAGGGTACTATACGCTTCTCCTTCTAAATCTTTGTTTCCAGTCTTTCTCGCGATACAATGAGCCCGCTGACAGAATTCGATTGCTTTTTGAGACTGCCCGAGAGAGAGATAAGCACTTCCAAGGTTTCCATATGTTGCTCCTTTTGAATCTTTGTTTCCAGTTTCTTCTGCGATACCGAGAGCCCGCTGAAAGAATTCAATTGCTTTTCGGAGCTGCCCGAGAGACCGATAAGAAACACCAAGGTTTCTAAATGTTGATCCTTCCAAATCTCTCTTTCCAGTCTCCTCTGCGATACCAAGAGCAAGCTGAAAGAATTCGATTGATTTTTGGAACTGCCCGACAGAATGATAAGCAGCACCAAGGTCTCTATATATTGTTCCTTGTGAACCTTTGTTTTCGGTCTCTTCTGCGATACCAAGAGCCCGCTGAAAGAATTCGATTGCTTTTTGGAACTGCCCGAGAGAGTCATAAACAACACCAAGGTTACTACATGCTGTTCCTCCTGAATCTTTGTTTCCAGTCTCTTCTGCGATACCAAGAGCCCGGTGAAAGAATTGGATTGCCTTTCGGGACTGTCCGAGATGGAGATAAGCAGCACCAAGGTTTCCATATGAACATCCTTCTGAATCTTTGTTTCCAGTCTCTTCTGCAATACCAAGAGCCCGGTGAAAGAATTCAATTGCCTTTCGGGACTGTCCGAGATGGAGATAAGCAGCACCAAGGTTTCCATATGAACATCCTTCTGAATCTTTGTTTCCAGTCTCTTCTGCGATACCAAGAGCCCGCTGAAAGAATTCGATTGCTTTTCGGAACTGCCCGAGAGAGCGATAAGCAGCACCAAGGTTTCCATATGTTGTTCCTTCTAAATCTTTGTTTCCAGTTTCTTCTGCGATATTAAGAGCCCGCTGAAAGAGTTCGATTGCTTTTTGGAACTGCCCGAGAGAGCCATAAGCACTGCCAAGGTTTCCATATGCTGTTCCCTCTGAATCTCTGTTTCCAGTCTCTTCTGCGATACCAAGAGCCCGCTGAAAGAATTCGATTGCTTTTCGGAACTGCCCGAGAGAGCCATAAGCACTGCCAAGGTTTTCATATGCTGTTCCTTCTGAATCTCTGTTTCCAGTCTCTTCTGCGATACCAAGAGCCCGCTGAACGAATTCGATTGCTTTTCGGAACTGCCCGAGAGAGCGATAAGCAGCACCAAGGTTACTACATGCTTTTCCTTCTAAATCTTTGTTTCCAGTCTCTTCTGCGATACCAAGAGCCCACTGAACGAATTCGATTTCTTTTTGGAACTGCCCGAGAGAGCCATAAGCAATGCCAAGGTTTCTATATGCTGTTCCTTCTAAATCTTTGTTTTCAGTCTCTTCTGCGATACCAAGAGCCCGCTGAAAGAATTCAATTGCCTTTCGGGACTGTCCGAGATGGAGATAAGCAGCACCAAGGTTTCCATATGTTCTTCCTTCTGAATCTTTGTTTCCAGTCTTTTCTGCTATACCAAGAGCCCGCTGAAGGAATTCGATTGCTTTTTGGAACTGCCCGAGAGAGCCATAAGCACTGCCAAGGTTCATACATGCTGTGCATTCCCTATCCCTTTCTTCGTTCTTTACGGCCTGCTTGAATTCTAACTCAAAATAATCCCGGGCTGCTCTAAAATCACCTCTTTTCAATGCTTTGATTGCAAGGTCATAACTGTCCATGCCATCCCCTTTGAAAGTGCTGCTGTGTAGTCCTTGTTTGCTTTTCCTTTTTTGGAAAGACTAGAAAATTTAAACAATATCTTAATTAATTTCTATAAAACTTTTTAAAAACTTCCGGCGACAGTATTAAAGTTGTCTATAATCGTCTGCCGTCTTATAATAATAATAATAATAATAATAATAATAATGGTCGAGATTATGCAATGGAAGCAAATTTTTTTCTCTCAACATTATCAATATTTCATCAAGACAACAGGTTATAAAAGTTGATAAATTGAATAATCACCAAAGGGAAAATGCTTAAATCTTTTATCAAATTCTTATTACTAATTCTTTAGGGAAACGTATGGAGATCATTCTAGAGAATGTGTGTGACATGAAAAAGCTGGTGAGAAAGTATAATGCAAGCTGTAGCTTACTGTTACTTCTTAAAAATCCTTGAAGCCCCAAGTTGCGACTGTTTTATTATTATTATTATTAATTTTTTTAAACTTATAATTGCTGCCAAAATAGTTTAATTTTCAGGTGTAGCATGGAGTAACATGGGCCCAAATTGTGATCACTTAGTTTCAAGGGAATTTTTGAAATAGATTCCCAAAGCTACATTGGCACCTAAATACCAAAACAACTGATATATCGATTGTTCTCGTTGCTCTCTTTGCCTAGTCTGTTCTCGGTCAATGCATTTCGGTGACGTAAGCGAGACGAATAACGTTCAGACTCGTTCGAACTCGTTCGTACCACACGACCTGCAACGCATTGGCTGCGCGGAATAATGAGGCCTGGGGACAAGGTAAATGTTGTCTTATGTTTGTATTTACGTCTCGTACGAAAAACGGGTCACGACGTCTTCCAAAGATTGTAGCCAGTATCAATTCATTTAAACCGTTCACAAATGTAACTTAGACAGCAAGTTGTATTTTCAGTTAACATGAAAAAAATACCCTTTTTGTCGTAAGCCTTATTGGCTTCCATGGGCTCCCTTAGCTCATCTATCTGAACCCTCTGCGAGATTTATTAACGTCATATTAGTAAATTACATCTGCGGAAGCTTATTAGAGAATGACGATTGATCTTCATGTGTGCTTAAACTCCAGCCAAAAGATATGACTAAATCCGCCACACCAATCGCCTTAACAAAGTTTTCCCTTTGACTAAACTCAGCTGCGCCAAATATGAAGAGAATTTCTATATGGCATACAATCAAACAAAAACGTTTATTTTAAAGAAAGACACCTTGTTGTCGATGACTGTGGTTCCTAAACGAGTGTTTTCTTTTTCTGCGCATGTTAACGCCTGTTTCCTCAGTTCCAGCAAGGTTTGGTTTTCCATTTCAACCTTAAAAAATAGTTAAGGTTTTAACAATGAAACTAGACTTGACCTTGGCCTTCCTCTATGCTTCCTTTACTCAAAAGAGAGGTTAGTCAATAACAAGCATGTACATCTATGTTTAAAAATCGAGAAAACACGGTTCTTTTTGCAACCTAGATCGTAAGGCTGCAATCCCGGTCATAATTTGTTGAAACACTTGCGGAAAATACATTTCAAAGAGGACAGACGCCAAATTGTTGTTGCCCGAAATATCTAAAAGTCGTAACTGTTCTTCAGTAGGATCAGGAGCCTGTGGCTCCTTGTAGGATGCCAAAAAACGGTTTGCAATAGGCAGGTACAAAAGTCGGACCGGATCAACTCGGATCGAATAAAAAAATAAAAATAAAATAAAATTGAACTCGGATCAACTCAGATCATAAAAAAACCAACTCAGATTATAAAAAGAAAAATAAAATCAGTCAGTATCACTTAACTTTCACCCGCCATTTTGTTTTTTTCTCACGAACTCGTGGTTGCGTAAATTAATTTTATTTTTATTTTTACTTTTATTAATTTTAATGATACACTAATGAGCAGCACACATACACTTCCAGTGAACATTTTCAACTTGGAAGGAGGAGAAACCATGCTCGCCCGGGACAAAGGAAATTTCCATGCCCCGGGCAAGAATCGAACTCGCGACGCTCCGGTTCAGTGTCGTGAGTTCAATTCTCGTCTGGGGACGAAAATTTTCGTTGTCCCGGGCGAGCATGATTTCTTCCCCTTCCAAGTTGAAAATGTTCACTGGAAGTGTATGTGTGCTGTACACTAGTGTATCATTAAAACATAGTTAATTGAGTGGAATGGTTATGAAACCAGTCAGACTCCTTTGTTATATGTTTTTGTGGACCTGAAAGTGCACAACGTTCAAAAGAATTCCTATCATTTTGATTGTATTGACCAATAAAAACGTTGCATTAATTTATTCCGTAACAATTTGCCAACAGAAAACAAAGGATTGTGCACTTTCACGGTACTTCAAACATAAACTGCTGCACTGTTGTTCTTATCATTGATGTTTGCCGCTTTTCATAACCAGTCTCCTCTAATAACTATGATTAAAATGAATAAAAATAAAAATAAAAATAATTTACGCAACCACGAGTTCGTGAGAAAAAAACAAAATGGCAGGTGAAAGTTAAGTGACACCGACTGATTTTATTTTTCTTTTTATAATCCGAGTTGTTGTTTTTTTTCTGATCCGAGTTGATCCGAGTTGATCCGAGTCCAATTTTATTTTATTTTTATTTTTTTATTCGATCCGAGTTGTTCCGAGTCGATCCGAATTGATCCGGACCCGGACTGGCGGTCCTAGTTGATCCGGTCCGGCTTTTGTACCTGCCTGTTTGCAGTTCCATAATTAGTCTCAGCTCAAACACATCCTATACCAATTGTAGAACATTTTAGGAAGAGCCATCCACAATGTGAGCACAGTCACGGACAAGGTATAAGTGTAGGAAAACAACCCCCAAAATGCGTTAAATAACGATTTAAACACACCCGCCAATTAAATAATAAAAGAGAGTGTGCCCATATTTTAAAAGTGCCAGTCACATCTCCTGCAGTGTAGTTTGATACTTATCGATGATAACCCCATGGCGCTTGTCGGTGGTGAGTAATTTTTTAAAGGATTTGAGAAGTAGAGTGGATTTTTAAAAAGCTAGGCCGGGTTGTTTGAAGCTGGGTTAAAATAACCCGGGGTTAGTGCTAAACTTGAACTCAATATGAGAGCTTAAAAATCAAATTCAGTTTAATTCTCTTTGCCTACAATTTCATGACTGGATACTCTAAAAAGAATAGAGAAAATTATCCCATAGAGTGCTTTTGATGAAAAGAAAAAGAAAGTCGGGTTAGCGCTAACCGGCGTTCGAACAACTGGGCCCAGTTGTTGATTTAGACGTAGAAGAAAGTGGGCGAAGTTTATAAACAACGTCCACCTTTGACGTGTAGATCCTAGCATATCTCACCAGTTGAGATATATAAACACAAGAGAGGCCCCTTTATCCTCACTTGATAAACACCATAGGCCGGTTTGGTGGGGATGTTGCCGGTCCATTTGCGGAAAATTCAGGATCAGGAATGCAAAGTCAAGATAGAATAAGTCGTTCCACGAATACACGTATTGCTTCCCCCTCCTTCCCCTAATGTTGGTGTCACGGGTTTGCTTACGCATAAAACGTCTTAAAACGGGGGAGGGGAGAAGAAATTCGCAAGCGTTTCAACAATTTTAACCGGGAATGTAGAATGATGCGTATAATCAACACATTGAAACACCTTTTTACAATGGAGTTGAAAAGTATGAACTTAAGGATACTTCTAATCCTCTTTCACACCACGCGATCACGTCTTCAAACATATCCATCTTCAAAGAGGCATTTGCTCCTGAAATATGTAAATATATAATTCAGTAAAACTGTAACATACAACAAAGTTTCCTCAAATCTGGTATCTCAGGCGTATCCATCCCTGGCAGTTTCTGATAAGAGACTAACAAAAGCTCGCGGACAACAATATTTTATTTTTTTTTTTTTTACAATAGCATTGACAGTTATTACTTGACTTCCGAGCAAAGTTTCTTGGAAAATCACGCGCGGGAGACAGAGAAAATAAATTGCGGCTTATCACGTCATATCCATAGTCTATACTCTTACTAAATGTGCTATACGATTATTGCCATAAGCCCTTTTTCAGGCAACCGTAAACATGGACACAATGACTACCATGTTATCCCTAATACTGAACCCTGAAATTTCGGCCTCAAAACGCTTTGCATAGCCAAACTACGATATACGAGGGTGGTGCTTGCGAGAGGTCCTGGTGA
>BOPM01001039.1:70879-90879 GCA_022179025.1 Porites australiensis | reverse complement strand
TGGCAACCAGCTATGAAATTCTGGTCGCCAGGACTAAATTTTTAGTCGCATTGGCGACAAGGAAGGCGCAATTTCGGACCCTGCTTGTTTTCAACCTCCGATAATGGCGACCACTTGACACTTGGTCTTACTAAACAGTGAAGTACATTGTAAAAATGGACAAAAAGGAACTTATTCTTTGGCTTTCATTATTGTTTACAGATCTATTACACTGTGTTTATTAGTTCAATCTATAACTACAATATTTAACAATTATTCCTCGAGCCCGAATGGGCTCTGAGTCCAATAGCCCATGAGGCCTTCTTAAGCTAGACTTTAGTCCCTTTTTGCCGCCAAAAAGCCCACGCTTTTCACTACCAGTAGGCTATAACATATAGCTCAGTAGTAGCTCAACCAATCAGAATGCAGCATTGATAATAGACCACTAGTTGGATTTTACTAATAACCATTACCCTTGAGAAAAAGACTCAGATTTCCAGGTTTCAATTTAAGAAGTTTAGTTTTTGTTCATCAGACATCTTATGAGCTGTCACGGTTTGACTTTAATTTATTTCTTTTGTTTTGCTAAGTAATGAAAATTTTGCACATCCATGTAATGCGACTCACATATGCCTGGCAAGTTTTCTGTAAACAAATGAGCACAGTAACATGTCTTTCAGGTTAGAATTTATTTTGAGAACTCCGGTTTCAAGGGTAGGACTCGATTGATGAGTTTCAGTGTCGTCAGTGTAAAGAAACACGGAGCTCTCTTTTGTTGTTGACACTACGCCATTGATGTGTATACAGAAAAGGGTTGCGAATAGTATGGATCCTTGGGGGACTCCATGGGTGACAGTTCTCTCATTTGAGTTAACCCCGTTACATTGGACAAACTGCTTTCTGTTGGTAAGGTAGCTAAAAAACCATGCATGCTCAGCACCAGAGATTCCGTTTGCTTTGAGTTTTTGGAGTAATAATGAGTGATCAATGACATCAAAGATCAGCCCTTTATCCTTTGCCCATTTCCATTCGTCGACCGCTTTAAGTAACGCGGCAATGGTTGAAGAGTTCTTTGAATATCCAAATTGTTCTTTTGTGACAAGGCCTTTTTCTCTGGCATATGATTGTAGCTGTTCATTTGCAAACTGCTCATGAATTTTTGACACTACAGGAAGAACGGAAATTGGCCTGTAGTTTTCTCTGTCAATGTCGCCCTGCCCTTGAAAATCGGTGTGATTCTTGCAATTTAAAGCCTGTCTGGAAACACCCCGGATTCAAAAGAGAGGTTCATCAACAGTGTAAGCAGCCTTGAACAAGGACCAGCAGCAGCCTTAAGAATGTTAGCTGGTATACCATCAGCACCTGTTGCTTTGGATCATGCATCTATTGTTTTAAGCATTTTGAAGACTTCATCAACTGATAGCTTTCTAAAGTTGAAATGGTTTTCAGCTTCCTGAGGTTCATTGTTGTAGGATTCTTTAGTTTGGTGCTCGTGTTGAAGTAGGTTAGGTGCGACAGTGGCAAAGTAGTTGTTAAATGCATTAGCTATTTGGTTGGGCTCGGTTAACTCATAGCCATCTACTGTTAGTTTATCAATGGTTGCATGAGAGTTGGTTTTGCCTGGTAGAACTGTATTAAGGATCTTCCAGAATGTTCTTGGTTCCCTCCCTTTTTCTTCCAAAGTCGATTTAATTTAAAATGTGTGGTTCCAGAAAATATCCATACCCCCACCAGGAAAGACTCTTTGATTTGCCACCCCCCAGGATATTCTATTCCAGGGGGTCTTTGATGACTCCCCCTCCTCCCCCCAGGAATTTCCAGAATTTTTGAATGGGGACCTCGCTTACCATCCTTTGGAAATTCAAAGTGGTTTTCGTACCTAAAAACAAAGAAAGTGAATACTAACTCAGTTACGAAAATACAGTAGAATTTTATTACAACAGTACAGTGTAAATATTTGTTCAGCTTATTATTCAGCCAAACTTTTAGCTTCTTCACCATCACATGTCTGTACTGTACTGAATTAGAATTATAATACCTACAAAGACATTTATGGCACCTGAATTTGACTTTGGTCGAAACAAAAGATGTTAATCTTGTTTTCGTAGCAGCACAGGAAAGAATGTGAGAAGAACTGTTGGTACTTGTATTCCATTTCCACAGAAATAATGGCTCATTAGTACAAAACTCAGGGCCAGTGTAAGTAGCACAATAGACAGGATCCAAGGACTTCAAAGGAACAGAATCTTCGATGGAAGTGTTTTGACGGATACGGTGGTGTTTCTAGGCGATAAATAGGTTCCTTGAGTGTACAGTGGCGTTAGATATCGACTGGCTGGGTTGTTGCTGTCCGATGACGCGTTCTAGTAGGAGTAAAACTAGGAGAAATAATGGACCCGGCAAAAGCGTAGCCAACCCTCATTATGCTCATTATGCCTTATCAAAGTTGCTAGCAATACAAGACCATGCTCAAAACGTGGAGGAACAACTTTGAATGGAGGGGAAGAGGGAGGTGAACATTATATCGCACACAAGTGCGACTAGCTGCAATTTGAAGTACATGTAAGAAAGGCCAGTTTTTTGTCGGAGTGTCTCAACATTTTTGCAACTGGTTGTAGCATACACTGTACTAATATTACCACAAAGATTTGTACATGTAATGCATGCTCATATAGTGAATGAATCAGTGTTAATTTAAGCTTTAACATTACACTGTACATGTAAGTACAGGTGTAAGCAAAACGTTTTTGACCAAAAATAAGTAAATCTTATTAAGTTTTAATTTTTGTGTGGTTTATTAAAACAAATTTGAAATGATGATAGTTTATTTGTTTGTGCTCAGATACTTATTAAAGGAATAATACATGTATTATGCTTTTGCCTGTTTCCTTGAAATTGAGTGCATCAGTTTCACTCAATTTCTTTTTGGTCGTGGGTGTTGGAACAGGTACAATCATTTATTAATTATTCTATTTTATTTCACTCATCAAGATGAATAATTGTACTTTTGTCTGTAGGTATTCTCCACACTGTTTTCCTTACATTTCCTATCTTGGTACTGATGAGGAGAATTTATTTAACATTGAAGACTTTTTTTTCTTAGTGATAATGTTTTGTTATTCTTAGAACCTTTATGTTTGATTGACCTGAGTGATGTTTTAACCCTTTAAGCCCTAACAGTGATCAGCATCAAATTTCTTGTAATATTAATTATTTTATAAAGAAGAGTACATATAGTGGTCAAAACAATTTTGTTGAGATTTAAGAACCTTAATTCCTGACATACATGAACAATAACAGATCAGTATTCTAAATTGCAGGACCTGAATTACTTTTTTTAATTATTATCTGCCATTCAGCATCTGTACCTCACCAATGTTTCTGTTGTTATAACACAAAATGGTTTGATTTGTTGAGTTTTGGATATTTGCTCATGAGTACACTGCAAGTTGGAGAAAGCTGGCGGGCGCTTACATGTAATACATACATGTATACAGAATTAATGATTCCCCTCTTTCCGAGGGTTGGTTTATAATGGCATAGTTTCTCATGGTAAGGTTAAAAATGAACAGTTACATGTACAAAAGAGAGATGGAAAGGAAAAGTTTAGAAGTTTCTTGTGTTCTTGATGTTGGAAGGCAAAAAATTTCAAGTAACTACAAAATAATATTAGTAATTTTTGCCTCCAAGAACTAGCTTAATCATTTTCTTTGTTTTCTTCACAGCAGAGAGCATATCCATTTGTGAAACACAACCAAGATAGCAATTGGGAAAGTTTTTAAAGGATTTAAGGTACCTGATTTGAGCATTACAGTCAAAGAATGTCTTGAAATTAGAATTTGTTATTAGAAATCATACAGTGAAGAGTAAGAGAATTTATGTTGACTTGAAATACTACCCTCCACCTCCTTCCACCCCTTTCCACCCCCTTTCCCCCATCCCAGAAAGAAAAAAATGAAATGTAGATCTTCAGAGGTGCACTTCAGAGTGGTTTTTTATGACTTCCCTTTGTGATTATTTTTTTATGAAGAATAGAGTTAAAAAGACTTTAACATTAGTTATTTAATTTTTTTGTTTCCTTCTAACGTAAGTTCCATAAATTAACTCCCAGTAGGGATTAAAGGGACAGGTTCATGGTTAAGTGCATGCTTATTAATTAAATTACTTTTTTCCAATTTATTTTTTATTCTGTCAGTTAATAATCCCACTCACATGTATCTCAGCGATCTCAAGAGGTATTTCAAAGTAAAGGTGTATTTCAGAAAAACCTGCAGTAGGATGGAGGAGTACTAAAATCGCAGAAAAGCTCATGGATTATGCCAACACTGCCAACGTTGAATTTATTGTTGACCCAAAGGTTTTATTCCATGGTTGATTAATTTACAGCTATTTGCAAATATTTAAGTTGATCAAGTGCAAGTGACTGCCAGGGGAGTGTGCAGATTGGTTCTTTGACAACATTATGATATGATCATATTGCTTGCATCTATTACATAGACAATACAGCATGTCCTGGCAGAAAAACAGCATTTTGATAAATGAGCATGCGGTGAACCATGAACCTGTCCCTTTAAAGGTCCTGTGAGTTGTGGTGATCACAGCTAAGACAAGTTGACATTTATTATACATTTCTCCCTCTTAATACAATATTGCTTTTTAATATCATATGTACATGTAGACAATATGGGCAAAGGGGTAAAGTTTTAAAAGACAAAGGTCTTTTTTGTGGTCCAGTTGGATTATCACCTCCAAGTTGGGTTGACAGAATCAACTTCTTGGTTTTGCTGAGTGATGACTCGTACTTTCTTTAAATGCAATTCTCCATCTTCGCTTGAGATGGGATTTTTTTTGTGCTGATGGCAAGGCAGATTTTGTATATTTCTCAAAACTTTTACTGGATTTTTTTTAATGCTTTTGCTTCTGCCCCCCACCCCATCACCTTTCTAATTGCTAGTACCTTAAAAAAGCAAAGTAAATAAATTTCCATATGGTATTATAAAGCAAAGAATTATAGCAACCATTACCGGGTTAGAGACTTTCTCATAGCCTTAGCAGACAGGTAGGCCTGGGGTGGGGGGTACTCCCGTCGGTAAGGTTTATAGGAGTGTTGAGCATAATTAACAGTGTATGCTTTGTGAGTCTTGAAAGGGATATTCTTCTTTAGTACTATGAACCTTTTGTAGGATAGCATGACCTAAACTAAACTACATGACTATGAAATACCGTAAAATTCCGAAAATAAGCCACTCCATGTATAAGCCCCTCCAAATATAAGCCCCCCAAACCGGTAACGCAAAAAACCCTCCGTTAAATCGCCCCTCCAAATATAAGCCCCCCGGGGGCTTGTACTTGGAAAATTGCCTTCAAATAAAAAGTAAAACAAAACCAAAACGGTAAATTTACTTTCAACTATAAGGCTGGCCCAATCGATTTTGAAACTCAAATTTCCCTCCGTAGATAAGCCCCTCCGAATATAAGCCCCTCCAAAAATAAGCCCCTCAAAAAGGGCCCTTGAAAAATATAAGCGCCGGGGCTTATTTTCGGAATTATAAGGAAAAGTTAAGCAAGGCAAGTTTTGTTTTTGGTTAGTTGTGTACATGCACATTTTATGCATACTATCTGTCCAAAAGGCCTTCAAGAGAATACTCAGAGAGGAAATCCTACACAGAATGGGCTTTCACAAAGAAAGTGAAATGTTTTTTTTTTCTGTTTACAGCCACATAAATACGGATTACAAGATTACAGTGCCACAGAAGAGAAAAAGCACACAAAGTACTAGCACAGTTATGAACAAGTTTTTTTATGTACAACTGAAACCGCTGACCCAGTGCAATGGATTGAACAGCTGTACAATGAAGATGTAAGTTAATCATTAATAATTAAACTATTATTCAATGCCAGTGTGGCTTTTACAGACTGTATGCTCATGTATGCAGTCAGAATTTACTACGGAGATTTTGAGATGTTTGAGATTTTGAGATGTTATGTTTTTGGATGGTGCCACTTTGAAATGGGCGAGTTCCTCTGAAAAGTATACATGTAATTATTGAATATGTTAACAGTAACACACATGCACTTCTAGACTGCATCACTGTACAGCTTCAAGAGACCATTCACCATTAACACAGAAGGTTGTGCTGGCAGGAAATGGCAGCCGATGGGATTGTACTTTTTTGCAGACAATAATTATTTTTGTTGGACCGGACGTGTTTTAGGCTGGGAGGAGTGCTTACGTTATTTTCATAGATATTTTTTTTGTCTTCCTAGGGAATCATTTAAAGCTACAGATACCCTCTTAAGCAGTTACTGATGACCTGGTTTTTCCAATGCAGGAGGGAATAAAAAAAAAAGTCGACAACTTGATGAAATGGTGTTGTGCACAACAAAATTAATAGACTTTGAGGAATGTTTAAAACCAAATTAAGTAGCACAACCATACACTTGATTTTAATACCTAACATTTAACAATATAATATTCACATTGCTTATTTGCTCGTTTGTAAAAATAAACTTTCTACAACTTTTTGTCGGTAGTTTAGTATTGTACACTTCTGGCGCTTAGTGTAGCCGCATGACAAAATATTATTGAAAAACCATAGGGAGATCATAGCCCCTGTCTCTGTTTCGCGGTTTGATCTCAATCAGGGGCACCCAACGAGAATATAGTTCAAAACCACTTAAACATAGAATTATTAAATGTATTTTAGTATTTAAACGGTAGATATAGGCATATTTTTATCCCCTAAAAATTTTCCATCTGTTCGGATTTCCTAGCTGAAAGTCTAGTGATCCGAAAATTATAGGGATCAAAACTTACCTTTTCGAAAATTTTAGCCAGAAAATAGGCTCCCGAAAATTCTAGGTGAACTTTTTAGGGTAAAAATTAGTTAAAAATGGGCAAGTATACCATTTTTTATTTGTTCGAAAATCCTAGGAGAAGCATGCAAGCAAGAAATTTTACAACAAATGTTCCGAAAATTCTAGATCTCAAATCGTCTTCCGAACAGATATTTTTCCGAAAATTGTCGTTGGGTGCCCCTGCTCAATGGCTTCTCTTACTTTTCATCTCTAATTCACTGGCTAACCTTCTGGCCTGTTTTGTCCAGATATTCATGGACAGCGGGAAAGTGTTGCATTTCAGATTTAGTATTTTGAGTCTCTTCCTACCATATTGGTTTTAAAATCACTACTTGGAGTTGTACTTTAAAACAGGTTCTGGTTATAGCTTTTGGGGTCATCAGACATCTGGTATGGTAGATTGAAGCAATTGCGTATGGTTTTTTCAGCATATAACTAGTATGAGGCTTACCATAATATTATGTTCTCATGTTATTCCACATAATTAGTAAAAAAAGGGCGTTTCAAAATATCTGTCTTAACTGACATCTGTTCCTTGTTTGCAGCCGGGCAGGATACTGTGAGAACGTCGTATGTACGTGGTTGGTTTGCGCGTAGTGTTAGCCTTGATCATACAGTGTAACCAACAAACAAGTAAAAAAGTCCAACTTGCAACTCAAATAGCTCAGATAGATCCTCGAATATCCCGGGCCATTTTCGAACACAACTCCTTCCAGAAGTTTTCAAATTGATGGGATAGTGATTCTACTCAACCGAATTTTAAAATTAAAACGGAGTCTGTTCGAGAAAAGGTCCATCTTTCATTTCCCGAGCGTAGATTTTTCAAAAGCAGTGAAAATTTTAAGAAAATCTCTTTCGCAAATAGACTCCATACTAGCAAAGGCCGTTTTTACTGTATTTTCAAGTTCAAAAGAATAATACTTCCTCTTGTTTAGTCCTCTTCTCTTTAGTCTCAAATTGCAGGTACGCCATTCTTCTTCAAAAAGCCGCTCGTAGGGTTTTTAGAACTTGGCTTTTGGACTGCAGGAAAGCAAGTTTTATCAGCGCTACCTGGCTTAATGTGAGCTTTTCTTAGCCAACTCGCATTCAGATTTGCCGCTTCGCTGATTATGAATAAGTAATGATGTCCCTAAATTCTGCGGGATGGTTTGGAAGAGGTGTAAATAGGTCATTTCCGAGTTCTCTAAGGTTAAGCGCTCAAGGGAAAAGAAAAGCGCGTAGGGAAAAAGGGAAGGAAGAGCCTGCTGTAAGAGCCAGTGTTTTGTATTCCGCCCACCAATTTCCGTACTAATCCGATCACGACAACTGTAAATACATGACCAATCACAAGTATATAGGGGCGCTTCCCAGCATGGTTCAAACTGAATTACTTTGTTTACCGGAACGAGCAAAATAAAACATTTTTACTGTTCTGGTTCCTGTAGCAAACACGACAAACAATGATCAGTTTCGTGTGAATGCACAAAACCTTTGGTCTTGCCTCATCAAACACAATGGTCGCAAAAAACGGAATAGTCGCCAACCTGAGAGGGGAATAATTTATGAAAAGGGGAAGGGGGAATTTGGGCGCGCGAGGGAGAAAGGAAAGGAACGCCTGCAAGGGGACCAGTGTTTTCTCCATTTTCACACTCAGATTCTGAGCGTGAAAATAGTGATTGGTCAGAATTAATTAAATGTCAATCTTCGACTTAATACCTTTTTCAGATTGGTTGAAAACAACATCATGCCATTTGAGTAACTAAACATATGTTGTTAGTGAAGCGTGATGAGATTTCTCTACGGGAATTCATCGTTAGAAGGCATCAATTTCAGCTTGAAAGGAGAATAGAAAAAAGCAGTTAAAGAACCATATGAAGGAAAAGGCCTGCCAGCAGATGCGTTTTACTGACTGGTTTTGAGACGTATCATCTCCCAACGGCTTGTCGGTTTTACTCGCCAGAGGAAAGAAAGGCAAATCATGCTGCCTTTGTGCTTGTTATCTGCTAACTGACCCACGTTATCAACGGCAAAAATAATAATTACGGTTCTATTATCCGTTCTTTAAGGAACATTTGTTTAAATGCTTTAAGAAAAATCAGCTACATTAGCCCAATGACACCTTAAAGCAATGATTTTCAAATTCCGCACACACACACACACAATGCAAAAATTCATTCGGCAAACAGTTCTAGTTTTTAGATTTTTCTATGTCACAATTTTTTGAGGGAATAAGTCAGTTTGTAACACCTGAAGCATGACACGATAACAGTGATATAGTGTGACGTAAGAAAATATCGCTGAACAAACAAAACAGTGTGTTGAAAGTTTTAATATTGATTGTCTGTTGGCCTGAGAATGGCCGACCACTACTGATCACTACTGGTTCCCGCGAAACGACGTCTGACTAACGCGCGTAGAAATTTCATATCAACAGAGACCAACAGAGGATGACCAATGGGGTGTTACTACTCAGAGTGCTTCTGATTGGTTGAAACAAGTTTCACTTTTGAAATTATGAAAATATGAAAATCATACATGTGAACTGCGGAGTGTAGAATTATTTGAAGGAAGATCATCGCAGTTTAATACGCAACTTATGCAGTTGCGAAAACAAAGCCTGAATAAAATTCAGACTTGTACGGGATTCGAACCCTTGACCTCTGCGATACCGGTGCAGCGCTCTACCAGTTAAGCTAACAAGCCAACTGGGAGCAGGACGTTGAACTGGTTCGTGATAAACCCGTGAAAGGATAATGATGAAATTATAAATATATTACAGTGCACTGTAAAATCATATATGTGAGCTGCGGAGTGAAGAATTCTTTGAAGGAAGGTCATCGCAGTTGTATTTAACACAACTTATCCATGCAGTTGCGAAAAGAAAGCCTGAAAAAAATTCAGGCCGTAGACGTGGATCACGCACAAGAGTTGACTGGAATGGGGAAAGGATATACCGACACAGCTTTCTTCTGTGTTTTCTGAATAAATACCATCAAACAGTTCGTCACGATGCTTACTTGCCTCTTTGATTGAAAAAGAAATCTAGTCTACAAGCCATGGAACTTTTAATCAGAACTTCGGCTACTTACATGAGCAGCACGTTTTGATCAAGGAAACTAGCTTTCTTGAAAGTAAACATATATATTTCATTAGAAATCTTTCAGTGGCCTTTTTGTCACGTTGCTTTTGTAGCTTTTATCTTGTATCAAAGCGCTTTACTATTGAATTTCGCCATGTGCTAAACCGATTGTTACTTGCGTGAAGGCCATTTGCACGATATTGGTAACCACTTTTTTGTAAAACTTGACAAGTATAACGCTATACTGTTACTGTTACTAAACTACTGTTACTACTTTCTACTAAACTCGTATATAGAAAGTTGATTTTCCTTACGGTCATTATGGTGCAATTGATATGCATTACAATGAGTACATAGTTTTGGTTATAGCTTTAACCTGCGTGGCATTGGTGCCGATGACTTTCTTGGTTATTTTATATAGGGGGACGAAAGGCAAGCGAGGGGAACACCCTCCCTTCGCCCTAAAAAGAGACCGGGTTGGCTACGCAGGCTATTTTAGCTTTGAGCTCGATAAGGAATTAAAATCATTGTTAAAGAACTGTAGCGTCGTTAAAGGACGCCATTTTATCTCACTTGTGAATAATGACTGTAAGTTTTGTCAGTGATCTCACATCTCACTTACCTCTTAAATAACGCTTAATAAACGAAAATTTAAAGGTTTCTTGTAAGCTCAAAATTGACTGACGGAATGTTCATGGCTTTCAGAGCGTCAGATTATCAATGCGCGATATGTAACCGTGCATAGAAGCTCGATTATCGTACTTTAATTTCCATTTTCAACATTGTGTCTTTGTCTTGGAGGCACTATTAAAGGCACCACTTAAGAGCGGTAAATGTGCCATTTAAGCGCGAAATAAGAAACACGTTAAAACCACTACACCTGTAGCACAATACACAGGATTGTGACTTCTTATTAGAGCATAGTTATAAGTACTCCATACACGCTCAAAGAACGATTGCGAAGTATTAATTGCGTATGTAGAGCGATGCGTTTTTGAGGATAAGAAATACAAGGCAAGTTGTCTAAGTTCTAAGGGTGGAGAGAGGGATTCGGCGAAATTAGGAGAGTTGACTGCAGATAGGCGATTTGACAAGTTGCATTAATCCCCTCCTTATAGTCAAATAATAAGAATAATACTTTATTTTTATAGCGCCATTTCCAGCAATACCCAATGGCGCTTTACAAGAAATGTTTAAAATATTACAAATATTGCTCATAAATTACATTAAATTGAAACGAATTAAAACGAATTAAAAATAGTAAAACTAGCTGATAAAAAACACTTTCAATTAAACGGCTAAAACATAAAAGGACTAATTTATTGAAAAAGCTTTCCTAAACAGATAAGTCTTAAAGTTTTTCCTAAAAACTCTCACAAGATCTAATTTCTAGTGGCATATCATTCCACAACTGTGGAGAGGCTGCTGAAAAAGACCGGAAACCACAGTTGCGCAGATTATATCGGACATCAAGCAGACGCCGAGGAATATACCTCGTACAGGTAGGACAAATATGAAGGGGCTAAGCCATTTAAACCTTTAAAGGTCATTAAAAGAATCTTAAAAGTTATGCGCTCTTCTATAGGAAACTAATGCATTTCCTGTAATACTGGTGAGAAATGTTCATGTTTAGGTGTAGGCGAAAGGATTCTGGCCGCTACATTTTGAACATGCTGAAGTATCTTGATAGTTTGTCTCGGTAGTCCATACAGAAGTGAAATACAGAAGTCCAATCTGGAAGTAATGAAAGCATGCCTCCGTATGGCGACTGATATATTTCTTTATGCGGCTAATGTTTCGAAGGTGGTAGAAGGTGGCTAAGAGGCCTGTCTTGCATACGGCTGACTGTAACAAGATATTTCATCGACATGAATGTATCACACAGAACACCAATGTTTCTACAATACTCGTCACAAATCGTTGAAACAGAAACCGTTTCCCTTGAATTTTCTCTTAAATTTCTTACATTCGCTCTTCACACATTTGTTCTCACTCAAAAGTGCCCATCTCCCTAATGTTGAGCCACGTGTATTTTGGAGCACTAAGACGACTGTAATACCTGAAACTCACTCCGCCGCCATCTTGAAATTGGGGAAGGGGAAACGCACACAAGTGTTTCAAGATTTGTGACGAGTATTGTAGCTACCGATGACTTGCTAATCACCTCATCACAAACTGAAATTGACGTCAGGGGCGAAGGTTGGCGATGACTAGCATTTAGCACAACTAGTTCTTTCTTGTCCCAGCTGTTCATCTTAAGCTTGTTTACTGTCATTCAAGCATCGATATCTCGAACGCAGTCTTTTACCCCTAATTTTGCCAGTTCAGCAGAGGATGATTCAGAGGTGAGAGGCGTATCATCGGCATACAAATGAAAGGCAACTTGACTTGTGTCTCATAATATCACCCAAGGGTGAAGTATAAAGCAGGAATAAAATAGGTCAGTGGACACTACCCTGGGGAACACCATAATGAAGCTCACGCCTGGATGACACGCCACCGTTTACATGTACTTTCACAGTCTGTGGTAACGATCAGACAAATAATTATGATCTAAAGCACTGAAGTGCGCAGTCAACGACGCCAAAATATCGCTCTTACTAGCAATGTTACGTCAATGTTAGCTGAATAAATTAAGAACGGAGAAATCGTAAATTAAAGTGCACTTGATACATTTTCCTCTAGCGTGCTCGATTTTGGCGGGCCAAAAAATGCTTTTAGTATGACATACAGGAAGAGTGCATGGTTTTTCAAAAGACAATTTTCACAACCGCTAAATAGATATAAATATACCCCTGATCCTTGATGCTATTATGCATCAGTCAACCGGCAGCACAAAATTTGCAAATGCCCCACCCCCGGGGCTGAAAAGGCCGGCAAATGCCCCGCAGTAACCCGGGGGGCGGGGGAGGGGGAGCTGAGCGCAGCTGAAATTGACTGATGCATTACCTTCTGAAAAATGGTGAAATTCACAGTGTCAACAAATGACGAAACATTACTTTCTTTGCACGGGTGTAAGAAATAGAAAAAATCCTAAATCGAGATAAAACATAGCTTGAAAGTAACTTTGAGAAATGTGTATCAAAGCTTGTAAAGATGAAGTATAGAATGCCTTTCGTTTTTTCGTACGAGCGTTTTGAAAATGCCCTAATTTGCATAATTTCCGGGTTTAGGCCAATTTTGAACTTTCCTATTTTTCTCAAAAACGGGGCTTCACTAGAACTTTTGAATATTGTCACGGTGTTTGAAAATAGTTTACCAAAAGGGCCTTTTGGTGAAATAAAAAAAAATTCGAATTTTTTGAACTGCATCGCCATGGCGCCGGATTCTCGATAGTTACCGACAACGGCTCTTAAATATGAATCCTTCTCATAGATTTTGCTTCCCACCATTTTTTTGTTTCTTCTATATCCCGCACTTTGCTCGTGCACAATTGGTTCGTTTTTGCCATGTGTTTGGTCGCCGGAAATTGAATTAAAGTTTGTTTTGAGTTTTACTGTTCGGCTCGCTTTCTTTCATTACGTGAAACCCCAGCGCATTACAGTTTCATATCAAAACAAAACAACAACAAAAACACTCATGCACTTTATTGGTAGTACTAATAATACGAATTGTTATACATAGTGTTCACTATCTTTCTTCTCATTCTACAAAAGCCTTCAGTTAATTTTTGGAATCAGCGCAACCTACAGATTTGTTAGTTATCTGCTAGCAGGTAACTGACTAATATGTAGATTGTCCGCACAATGCATGATTTCCAAGAGCAATGTCAAACTGTGGTCCGTGCGGCGATGTGTTTGTCTATTTCTATTTTCTCTTTAAAACAATGTATAATAAAACAATTGTTAAATTCGGTTTTTGTGATATCCGGTTTATTCAAGGTCTCGGTAAGTGTTATTAGCCTTGGCGTTCGCCTCGGTTCATAAGACCTACCCCAAGATATAGAAAAATCTGTGGAAAAAGTTAGCGAGAAGCGAAAACAAATAGCGACATCCTAACGATAATCAATCCGCTCTTGTTCATTAGCGCGCCAGTACCAAGGGAAGTCTTTAGATCCTATTTATAATGAGGCCCTGTTAGGGGGGGTGCCCATGTCCCCCGTCTGATTTTCACAGCCAGCTATGTCGCGATTTCGGAACATTCTCGTGTCGCCTGTCGGAATTTCAATAATAATTTTTTAGCTCGTTGCCAGTCTGACAATCCGCATTTGCTGCAACGACGCCAACGGAACACACGGCCTCTATCTTTAGCACTTTTAAGCCCAGGGTTTTAAGATCTTTATAAATGTTTAATATTCATTCAGACTACTTGGAATAGTAATTGAAGTCAATAAAATTTCATTTAGTAAACTATACAAGGGCGGAGATATTTTTAAAATGGCTTGGCGTGAATCGAGGCCTAATCTGGCAAAACACTCGAGCTATCATAATGTTTCTAAAATTCTGGTAGTGCAAGAGTCTAATGTTTCTTCCAAGTTAAACTCTGATTTAGTTGTCAGACTGTGCTTTTCCGTAACTATAACAACCCAGGAGGAAGGACATTATCAAACATTCATTATCTGTAAGGCATGCGTTTACAAGAAGTCGTGAAAAATGAACTAAAGGTCCAGACGGTTTGGGCGGATGACGGTTCTCCCGGATGTAGTGCGAAGTGGCATTCCTCCAAAGACGACGTCTGCTGGGTTTATCATCAGAGTCGAGGTCGCTGTCCTCTTCACCGCCTTCTTTGTCTGGCAAAGGTCTTCCACGTCATTTTGGTATCTAAGAAATGTCTCGTATGATACCTCCGTCAATTTCACAGAATCGTACCTTTTTTCAAAATGCTCTTCCCCCACTTAACTGACGATAGCATTTCGGTGGATTCGTACGCTTTCATTCAAAGTAAACAGCAGACAGTCTTCAAATGAAGAAACAAACGACTCAATATCACAAAAAGAATTCTCTTCCTTGTCGGTGACATTAGCTACGACAATTCCGACAAAGAAGGGTCCCCTGTTCGGGTATCCACGTATGTGGTCGCGCTTGACGACCACAACACTGTTGGCCTCAAATAAAATGGCTCCTCTGACAGCTTCCTGCTCAATCTCTGTGACCACTGTTTCTCTAGCTGTGAGGTCATCTGTGGTGGAAAAATCTAATGGTCTTGGAGGCTGATCTGGTGTTGTGTATGCGAACAATGGAAGTGTACCTACATTATCCTTGGTACTTTGATTTCGAACGCCAAAGATTTTTCTCTCACTAGCCACATGTTTTAGATAACTGGAAATAATACAAGAGGAGTGACCTAAGACTTGTAACATCCCTCTAATTTTCACGCGTGCGAGTGCCGACAATCTATAAATGACCATTTAATATGAAGATTTCACTCACCTGGTCGCTCTCTTCTTTCTAATTTGTCTTGCTTTTCTCGCTTTTTCTTTCCCTTTTTGTGTTTTTTGTGTTTTCTCATGCCGCTGATGCCGTCAACGGCACTCCGACGACTCGCTAATGACTCTGATAGTGATGTATTTCAATAACTCGCTCACCATTTGGAACACCGAGATGAACGCGATCGATGAAGAAAAAAAATCTCTCTAACAGATTGATGGAGCGCGCACGTGGGTCATTCAAGGAGGAGAACATGATACGCAAAGCGGCAAAGTCCTCAAAGGGAGTGATGCACTGAACACGTCAATGAAATGAAATGAACAATCAAAAGAGCAGTAAAATGAGACGTATTTCTGTTTGCCTTTATTGGACCCTTATTAGCCATTATTGGCCATTATTGATCATTATTAAGTAATTACTACTGAATAGTGTACGCGCAAATGTTCTGCAGGACATTCACAATTCTCAAATTCGCTGTCGGTCTGTCTCGACATTGGTGTCGCTTTCGCTAATTCGTTGCAATAGTCTGTCGGTCGTCGCCAGTTCGTGGCTCTCACGTCGCCGGTTCAAGGCCATGTCGCTTGTCGGAATTTACCCCTAACAGGGCGTATGGATTTATAAGCGAAGAAATGCGTTATTTACTTACAGAAACCCCAAGGAAGAGAGATTTGAAAATATTCCTGACGGAAGCGTCTTGAGCTCGTTGTCGTTCAACTCCCTGCAGGAAAACAAATGATAGTTAATATGTGTGAGATAAACAGGAAAAAAAAATTTTCAGTAACCAGTTTGTAAATTCAAAATGCAACTTTTACAGTCATACAGCCGCGTAGAATGTTCAACAAAGTGTGTTATGGTTGATGTGCGGAGTTCATTAAATTAGTCTGTTCCTGTGCTATATGTATGCAATACGTGTGCTTCAGTCGAGACACCGTATGGGATACAGAAGAAATGCTGTTGCACGGGGTCTCTGGCACAAGTACGAGCCTTAACAGGAATGAAACACTTGATAAAGTAAATGGAAATCTTGTTCCTCGCACGCATTGTTTAGTCTTAGAAGCACTGTTAGCAACACTAAGGACAAGCGAAAAGTGCTCATTTCTCTCCTGTTCTTAACCCTTTTGCTTTTAATTAAAATTATGCAAACAGCAATGTTACAGTAGTTCTGAATTCTGGGTACTTCCGTTAAATGTTAATAATACATACATACGTACATACACACACACACACAGCGCAAAAATTCATTCGGCAAACAGTTCCAGTTGTTAGATTTTTCTACTGCCCCACTTTTTTTGAAAGAATAAGTTTTGTAACACCTTCTGAAGCAAGGCGCGATAACAGTAATATATTGTGACGTAAGAAAATATTCCTAAAAAACACAGTGTATTGAAAGCTTTAATATTGATTGTCTGTTGGCCGGAGAATGGCCGACGTTTCTCAACACCACTACTGGTTCCCCCGCGAAACAACGTCTGACTAACGAGCGTAGAAATTTCATATCAAGAGAGGCGGACTAATGAGGTGTCACTACTCAGAGTGCTTCTGATTGGTTGAAACAAGTTTCACTTTTGCCGCAACGTGTATCACGCGCACGAGTTCCGACATAACTTTTTTCTGTGTTTTTTGCATATTTTTTTTTTAAATAAATCTTTCAGTGGCCTATTAGTGACGTTGCTTTTGTAGCTTTTGTCTTGTACTAAGGCGCTTTGAATTTCTCCACGTGCTAAACCGATAGTAGCTTGCGAGACGGCCACGTCCCAATATTGGTAACCACTTTTTGTAAAACTTGACCGCTATATTTACTGTTGCATTTCTACTAAACACGTATATAGAAAGTTGATTTTGTGTACGGTTACTGTGCAATTGATATGCATTGCAACAAGTGATTAAATTAACTGCAAAAACCGTGGACGAAGATCCTGCTATTTGTGAACGTTGGATCTCTAGAAAAGAGATCAAATCAGCCAAAATATAAAGAACCAAGAACGAGAAGTCCAAAGACTACTGCAAAGCTGCAACAAGTTCATAGTTTTGGTTGTACCTTTAACCTGCGTGGCATTGGTGCCGATTAGTTTCTTGTTATCTGTTTTTATAGGGAGACGCGAGGCGAACGAGAGGAACACGCCCCCTTCGCCCTAAAAAGAGACCGGGGCGTGCTACGCATGCAGGCTATTTTAGCTTTGCCAGTTCGATGAGGAATTAAAATCGTTGTCAACGAACTGTTAAAGGACGCCATTTTATCAATCTTTTAAGTAATGATTATAAGTTTTGCTAGTGGTCTTGCATAAGCATTGTCTTCAGTTTCCCTTAGGAGTTAAAATGGCCCCCAAGAGAAACTGAAAACAATGCTTATGCAAAATTTTGGGGTGACAAACAAAGAGCATTATGGTATGTTATGATACTTTCTGGAGTGGTCAATTGGCATGCGCAGGAGCCATAGGTTACGCGCGTGTTTTTTTGGGCAGATTATGAATGCGGCTGATGCATGCTATTTATATCAATAGAACGCGCATGAACAAGTTACGGATCATTTGATTTAAGATAATAAATATTTTCTTATACATTTTGGCCTTTTGGCAACATTTAGTGTTAAACTGGAGAGCCGGGAGAAGTACTTCTAGCGCGACTCATATATCATGTATAGACATCAATGTAGTTGTAAGTTTCTAGTGTTTGCGCAATATTATCGTAGTACCATAAAGAGCTTGACAGGGACATACAGCTATCACGAACTCAAACCTCAGCCTATTCTGAACGCGCCAGTAAGACCTGACATAATATGCTTTGGGGCGATGTTAAGCTTATTTACCGAGCCTCTCATTCGTACTCTTGTAGGACGAAAAAGACTAATCACTTAAAACTCCACCCTGACAACATCAATAGGGACAGTGGAAATGAGATTCCAGAACCGTGGTAGCCCCACGATCAGACAACAGCAGCCGATTGGTAACAGAGCAGACGGCAGAGGGAACAATCGTCTTCCTCTAACAACGCCAACTATGCTTCAGATCGAAGCCCACCAACGGCGAGTTAGATTCGAGTTACACCAATATAATGACTCCAATCACTTGCAACCAAAGTGTCATTAAAACTCAAAACTGAGGAAATCGAAACCGTCTCCTGAATAACACAACCATATCCTTTATTATTCTAGATATTTTATCCCATCATTTGGAGGTACGTGTGTGTGCCCGCGCAATTTTATCAAGTGCGCGGGGCTTTATTTATTAAATAAACAACACCTAGATTCTGCCATGTTACACCATTGCTTTTCCACCTTCATTGGCTTCCAATAAGTTATCGTATAAAGTGTAAGATTCTACTTTTGACATTTAAGTGCTTATATGGTCAAGCTCCTAATTATCTTATTGATTTCATTACTATCAAAAAGCAATCCAAATGAGTCTATATTCCTCGAGTTACCGGGCATTAAGACCCATCCAACTCTTGGCGATCGTGCATTCCAGTCAGCTGCACCTTATCTCTGGAATGCATTACCTTCGGCAATTCGCAACATGAAGACATTGGACACTTTTAAGACTGCTGTTAAAACTCATTTTTTTCAATTTAGCTTTTAAATACATTTAATTGTTGGCTTTTATAATAGGGTTTTTATTATTATTATTATTATTTATTTATTTATTTATTTTTATTTATAGTTTTTAATACTTTTTATTGTAGTTTTTAATAGTTTCTCATGCTTTAGTCACCTTTAACATAAATTTAATATAACAATATTGTAAAGCGCAACCGAATATATTCATATAGAGGTTTGCGCTATATAAATGTAAATTATTATTATTATTATTATTATTATTAAATTTGACAATATTTTATTGAAATGTGCATCTAGTTCATTTTTTAACATACCACGTTCGCTATGCGTCGTTTCCCTTCTAATATTTCTTGTCAGTAGCTATACTCACCCCGTGGGTGGCTCCTCCTAAATTTTCTACAGTTAGTGTTGCGCACAGGCCCGGTTCAGACGCCGATCTTTTCCTGAGCCTAACCTAATACATTGAATTAAGTACATGAAAAGTTCGGCGTCTGAATGAATTAGGAACGCCTACTTCAATTTGGAACTGCTCAGCCTTTCTTTTAAACGCTTAGCCCGGTCGTGAATTTGCCTTGAGCGACTTTGGAACGGCTTTGATTCAGACGCCGAACTTTTCATCTACCGAACCTAATTTTTTTTAATTTTTTTTATTTTTCATTCAAGACATTTATTACTCTAATTACAAAGAACTAATTAAAGAGAAACTAATTACAATATTCTAAACGACCGCAATAACAGACGTACTTAAAATTATCTACATTTCACAATTATATACATTACAGCCAAAAAACAGCCGCGCAATTGCTGAAAGAAGCTTATTTTACTTTAATTCTCTTTAATACTTTTTTTAATACTCTGAAATAAAGCAAAAACACACAGACACACACACACACACAAAACAAACAAACAATACAGAGGGAAAAAGTGTCTGATGAAAGATTACAGTTTTAATTAATTACCTGCTCACGGACTTAATTATAAAAGGGGGAAATGTCTTTTGGCCAATTTTCATAAAAGGTTTCTAATTTATTATTCTTAGTGAAAATATATTTTTCAACTTGGTATTTAATTCTTCCTGTAAATTTGAAACCTTCGATGTTTGGAAGTACCTGTTTCTTTCTGCAATCCCATAAATACAGTTTACCAATTAATATCAGATAATTTAACAAGGGGCATTTTGACCTCG
>BOPM01001038.1:89099-99580 GCA_022179025.1 Porites australiensis | reverse complement strand
TTAGAGAAGTCACCGTACCGTAAACTTGGCGCGAACACCTTCCAGAAAATGGAAGCTGAAATGCTGCATGCACTCCATAAAACTTTTATAGTTATTACCACTTAGTAGTATACTGATAAATCCTTTTTTGACGGGATGGGGCAAACTGATTTATTTTGACCTAACCAAGTATGTGCGCTAATGATTTGCTTCCCTTCCCTCCCCTGCCCCCACCCACTTTACTTTCCCTGTTAAGATGGGTGTACCAGTGTTTGCCTTGACTGACACATTAGAGACAGCAGCAGACCTTGCATCCCGTTCCGGTGGCAAACAGGAGCTGGTTCAACTATTGAGAGCTGTGGAAGGTAAAACAAACCCACCATAATACTTGTTATACAAGATTTCTCTGTGTAAGCTTTTTGATTAAGTTGATAACATAACAGGTCCTTTTTACAAATAGGCTTTGACTTCCAAAAACTCTTACTTTTAAAACGAGGTTAAGTTGCTAAGACTTGTGGGACTGTTACTTATGGCATGAAAAAAATTGGCCAATAGCGAACGGACCGGCGCGTCCCCAGTAACAATCGCAGGAATAGTTGCGGGACGTATAGAGCCATTTTCGTATGACCTTGAAATAACGCGCGAACAAAACAATCTCAGAAACAGCAAAAATAGAGCGATTTGATTAGTTTGTCGAAGGAATACAAACGCTCGTGGGTTTTGGTTGGTTAAGCGAACGCTCGGCTGAAAAGACTTCTTGCCCGAAGAACTTTCTAGAAATCAATCGACCTTCCCTTTGAAGTCATACTGCAACACTATTGGTCAATCGAACAATGCCTTCTCCATATTAAGGTTTTCTTTGGCGGGAAAACGAAGAGTCCATGTTTTGATCTTTTCATCCATTGGCTGATAAAACAAATAACGAACACGCCGAAACCGTTTTTCAAGGTCATACGAAAATCGCTATATCGGCTCCAGTTCCCTTTTCTTTTTGAAAGTGGCGAATAACTTTATACACTTGAGGGTGTCTGGGACGTTCTTCCCATTGTACATGAATTCAAACTACTACTAGGCTGTGACGTACAAGTGCCATAAAACCTTTTTAAGTTTTAATTCTGTATAAAAAATAATCTTGCAGTTGATGTTGCAGTACAGAACTTACAAGAGAGGCTACAAACCCCAACAGGTAATCTAACTGATCTTCCATCTTATTTACAAATTTAATGGAATGGAAAGATTTTTTAAGCTTTTTTTCTGTTTAACTCGAATGTGAGGATTATGCTGTAGCTATCAATCACTTGTATAATGTATGTTTTCTGTTGCAGGGTTCTCAACCAAAGACCCAATGTTAAAGCTGTATGTGGCCACGATTGTGAGACACATTAATGAAAACGTACCACCCAACAACCCGAAATGGATGGCAAAAGGTTTGTCTTAAGAAAGATAAAGTATTAATTTTGTCACGTGCATAGCCCAGCACGGAAAAGTCTGAACTCTGCTACGCGCGGATAGAACATCTTACATACAACTGTAAAAGAAAATGGCATACTCATCAGGCTCGAAAGTCTCGCGGTTCGTGTGAACAGTGATCATGCGCTAAACAGAGGTGAGGGCGGAAAGCGGCACACAGGGAACTCAAGGTGCAATCTCGTTCTCACGGCCTCTCTGGAAGCGTAGGCCCCAGGTATGAGGTCGCCAAAATTGATGAATCTACCCACTTACGATGGTGTTTGAAAATTAAGCATGCTAAAATAAACAGTATTCTGCAAAATGTTAGAAATGTGACTTGGCATTGATCCCTGTTGTATTTGTTGTGAATTTTATGATTTTTCATACAGTTTTTGTTATTATAAAACTCAGTTAATCCGCAAGAAAGACATAAATTGTTGAAGAAACCAGAACTTTCAAGAAGAGAATACAAAACTACGTCCCTTGACTGGGTGAGTAAATATTCCCTGTAAATTTTTAACCTACGCGAAAGTACCAAGACGGATCACTGAAGTGGGAAACTTTATTTCCGATTAAGGCGAAACACTGTAGCAACTCAAAACAGATCAAAACAAGCATGACTATAGCTTCTTTGTCATTCTCCTGTAGTGTTTAATTAGAGTCTTAACATTTCAATGTATGCCCACAGTTCAATTACACAATTCTTTTTCCCGTGTTTACATCTCCTTCAACTTCACCCCCATCCCCACCCCCACCCCATGAGTTTATGGAGAATTTGATATCAGTTGATTAAACAACTCGTTTAAAAGGGAGAAGCTGTATTAATTTTACTTCTGGTGTTTGGATCCTTATACTGTAGAAATTTGTTGAAATTATGGTCACATATTTTGTTTTCTTTGTTTTCAGAGTCTTCGAAAGCATAACTCGTGTGAGGAGCTTCGGTCTGAAACTCCAGGTGAGAAGCTTAGAGCTGTAGGCACTATGTGGTAAACTTCTTACTGGTAATGGCACTGAACTATCTTAAGCCGGACATTATTCCAAAAGCTCCTCTTCTTAGAGATACTTGGCTTTCGGTACGAGGAAGAAAATCATATTACTTGTAAATGACAAAATCGCAGCATTTGACAAACAAATATGTCTCCCAAGCGTGACAAACAAACGCAGAGAAACTTTGAAGAACTATTAAGATGAAATGCTTCAAAAAATCCATACAAATGTGGTCCTCAAGCAATGGAATCCAAGCCAGTCTTGGATTTCGGATTCTACGCCGTGGATACCGGATTCTTTCTCAGTAAATTTCTGATTGCAGATTCCAACTGGTAGTGGGGTTCCGGATTCCTTGAGCTGTATTCCACATTTCAAAGCCTAAATTCCAAAATTTCCCGGATTCCGGATTCCACAAGCAAACATATTTTCGGATTATTCCGGAATCCGTATTCTCTTAGATGGGGTGTTTCGATGTTGCCCATCCTTGTCTTCTTTTATATTTGCTGTGATATTCAAACCTTCCTTCAATGCTTGAAGTGGTTATTCTCCTCTCTCAGTTAGGGGCCAATTTCTACTTTAGTGACACAGCTTTAAGCCAAATGCTAGCCAAACCAAGTTTGGCCGACCGCTTCTGAGAGATGTCTGCCTTATCGACAGTTAAAATTGCGGATAGTCAAGTAAAAGTTTATCAAGCACTGCAGGGACAGGCGCGCACATTAGCCATCTACCTTCGCCTTAGCCTGCGAAAACATCCTTTTCTCCTCGGTCTTCGCCGAGAGCGAGGAGAAGCGGATGTTTTCGCAGGCTACTTTCGCCTTTGTTACTATTATCAAAATAATTCTCTCTGTAGCGTTCGCCGGTGATCACCAGCCCCTTGGGATGGCGGGTATTCATATAAATTTGAGCTCAATGATATTGAAAGACATCAGATTATCTGGTAATGATTTTCCATCCCTTTTATTGTAGTTAATCGTTTCTTTGGTTCAACTAGTGGCACTCCATCATCTAACATTCCTACAGCTGATGTGGAACCTATCATCAGACCGGATTTATGACCGTGTGTGGTGGCAAACCCTTCAAAACTCGAGGTACTTGATCCTTTTAATTCACTGATCTGCGTAATCAAGACACAACCACATTTACGGCAACTTAACCCCGGAAAGTCTCAGAAAGTCTTCAAAGAAGGCTTCGCGTAACAAGACTGCGGTCTAAACTATTTTCAATCGACCGAGCCTCAGTATTTAGCCCTACTTACATAAATCTGTAAGTGAAAAAAGAGTATTTACTGGACAAACCTCTTTTACTTGTTGTCTGGTTTAGCTTGGTTTCCATAATCATTGGCTAAGGCTTCCCAAAATGTGTTCGGGTGGTCGAGATAATCACATGGAAACCCCTCCGATGCAATGAGGGACGAGGATAAATTCTCACGATATTTTAACAGAATTTACGATATTTTAACAGTATTCTTATAAGAAACATTTGGGATAAGAAAAGTGAATTTGTATTTTGGTATACAGCCCATATTTTCTGAAGCTTCCCTGACGAATTGACGCGAACTATTTAATTTCCAACTGGAATTTCCGGTTTCCCGTATAAATGGTACTCAAGATCTTTATATTTTCCCCCTATTATTCAGGAAAAGCTGATGAAGTGTCAAGCTGAGAAAGAGGACCTTGAACAGCGTTGCAAAAGACTCATGCAGTCTATCGCTAGTGCAGCAGAGGTAAGTTATAGCGGCAAAAGTTTATTGCTGGTTTAACGCCGTTTTGATAGTAGTATCAGTTGTTCTTAGTGATAGTATTCAGTTCCAATTCCAAGGGAGACTGTTCGTAGTCTTTTGAGCTAAAGTATTGTTTTAGCGTTATTGGGCATAGATCTACTAAATCGAGATGTAACGAATGGAACACAAGCCTACCCAATGGAGGGAACAGACCTACCAAATGAAAATAGTAAAAAACAAGGCACAGACCTACCAAATGAAAAAAAGTAACAAACAGGGCACAGACCTACCAAATAAAAATAGTAACGATTAACGAACGGGACACAGACATACCAAATGAAAATAGAAAAGAAAGTGGCACAGACCTGCCAAATGAAGACGGTACCGTACTGAACCTACCTAATCTAACAACTAGCGCTAGGGGTGGTTACGGCCAGAGAACTTTACTCCCGTATCGATTCTTCTATTTCCACATGTACTAGTCCTATCGGTGACGTGTTTTAAGAAGGGGTGGCTGCTACGGTTTTTCGTCCTTATCTTAAAAGAACAAAGACAAGACGGTCTTCTCAGGTATTTAGTCAAGACCCTGACTGGTAGTAAGGTCGACTGCTCCGAAGACTGGTACTCAAGCAATTGATCTGACTAGTCAGCGGTTTTCGTTTAAACGAGGGTAGATCCTACCAACACTGGTAGATACCTCATATATGTTTCCTATAGTGTACATATATGAAGTACCCACCTAAACGCGTTGTAAGACACTCTGATACAACTGCTGGCCCTAGGAAAGTATTCACTTTCATTCTCTCTCTTTTTAGACGCATGACAAAGAGGTTATGAGATTGCAGCAGGAGATTGATATTGCAAGAGAACAGAAAGATATCGCCATTAAACGGGTAACTTACTGACAGATTTTCATTGCTACAGACTCCATTTCACTGTCTATCATCGTACAATACTTTACATGTACCTGAAAATCTTTTTTTTCCATTTCATATCTATGGTGGCCGAGAACTGCCAATCGAAAAATTCCCATATTGAAGGAATTATTTACTATTTTTTATTATTTTTTAGTTTCATCTGTAATCATCTTCTACTTTCTTTCTAATTTCTATTTTAATTCAAAAGAAAAGTGAAAGTAAAATCAAGTGAAATCAAAATAAAACGAAATGAAACCAAAGTAAAATGATTTGAAATCAAAATTAAAATCAAGTAAAATTTTCGACCCAGCCAAGCGCTGCCACTACCAGCATGCATTGCGTACATCACGTAGATTTTGTGTTGTGTTTACGACCCTTTCTCTGGAAGAAGCTCGAAGATGGCGGATAACAGGTTTTCATCGTGGAAGGAAGATCATCTTCTTAAAGGAGCGATGCAGACGTAAGTTAAACAAGGTCTTAAACTCGTATTCCTTCAATGTGAGGATTTTTCGATTGGCAGTTCTCGGCCACTATACATATCTCAGTGACAGCTTTTTCGGTACGCTCGGTGTGCTAAATAAGCAGAAAATGACGTATTTGCTTTTTGCTCCATAGCTAGCGTGAGGAAGGCCAGGCACTTGATTCCTGCATTTGTTGGTTGTTTTCTCTGAGGAGGTGCCTCGCGTCATCAAAGCGCTTTTTCCTTCAAATGTGGGAAGGGCGAGGAGAGCTCCCAGGGGGGAGGCTAGTTTTAAGGCTTCGAGATTATCAAAATTATTTAGAGGAGTTATGATACAATGTACAGTACATTAATGAAATGAAGTTCAGCGCATTTCCAGTACAAACTACGGTCCGCGCGCTTCAAGGCTAAAGTCTCCTTTCAACAAAAGGGCAGAAAGAAGAGGTCAGCAAAAAGATTTGTATGACAAACGTGACCGGGTTATTACTTGAGGGTTTTGTCGTGATCATTCACTTAACTTTACGGTGTTCTGTGCTTTTCCAAAAAGATCTGTTTAAAGGAAGATGAAGTTTGGCCGGGCGGAAAATCTTTTTGAACATAGTGGTAACAAAAGGTTTTGCCGTGTTCTTTCTTCTCCTGTCCTATTGTTCACTAATATCACGGGCGTCCCAAGCTCACGGTACGAGTGTGTTATGTAAATTAACTTTCTCTCAAGAGAGTCGGTGTCGCGTTACAAGCAACCGTTGAGACTTTGTGTTAGAAATAAAATACTGAGGTCTGCGAACGCTAAATATCATTATTTTTACTTATTTTTTCTATAAAATAAATAAAGGAGACTTATCTTTGATGTATTCCTGTACTTTTTGGTGTGAATTCATCGATTTAGTCAGTTTTTTGACTCTTTTGTGAGAAAGTTAATTTACAGAACACATTCGTAACGTGAGATTGGAACGCCTGTGCTGATATTAGAAAAACTCTTATTTGTGGTTTGATGCAGTGTGAAGCTACATTTGTTAACAAAATGGCCAAAATTCGTCAGGAAACGGAAGCAGCTCTTCACGAGGTTAGTTTTAGGCTAGATTTCACGTCTTTCAGTACGTCTGTATTCAGTTTTTCGTCTGTTACTTGTACACTGTGCAACAAATGGTCTCTTTTTCCAGGCAAACACACGGCTTAATCAAGCTGAGAGGGACAGAGCCGAGGTACTACATTTACAAAACACTTTCAGATTATCGTGGGTACCAGATGAGGTAGGAATAGACCTATGGACTTTACTGAGATACTGGGGCTTATAGAGGACAAATACAATAAACTGTTTACTTAAGGTTTTTCAATACTGTTTTTCGGAAACCATACCGATATTTTTCCATCGCCTAAAAAGTGATTTTATCTTTGTCCGATGGCTATAAAATGTTCACAACTGACTGACTTTGGATTGAAGTTTGTCATAATGTAGCATTAAGTAAAATCGATATCACTATGAAACAATAAACAATTAAAAAACTTCCAAATCGATAAAAGCCGAAAATTGCGCGATCTAGACCTGCTACTGAAAATCCGACACCGGGAACCGATTTTTTCCCTTCCTGGCGTCAAGATGTTTTGTTTTTCGCGCGATTCGTCACATAAGACACGAAAAGACTTTTACTACTGTTAAATCCTTAGTTAAGACTTTTTTTTATTTAAATCAGCCTATTTCTGTAACGCGCATTGATCATATACATGCATATGCGAATTTGTGCGTTATAAGTAATAGAATTATTATTATTATTATTATTAGCAAATAACCTCCCCGAGAAGTAAAAAATTCTGTCTGTTTGAATTCAAATAAAACGTAAATATATTTCAAACACTGTTCCGATACATCAAAGTTCCCACATCTTTTCAGTCCCCGTATTGTTGACTTGATTGCTATCACACGCCTGTTGATTGGTTAGTCTTAACCACTTTTTAATGCAGGTAATGTGTTTCTTTCCGCAGCTTGTTAACTACTGTTCAAACAGCAAATGTCGAGCGCCCTTCACTCATGTAAGTTTTGTGACTTGTTTTATTGAATACCAGGCTGCTTTCACGCAAAGCTTTTTCCCAGAGCTTTTTCCTTTTGGAAATGGGAGGGGGCCCTGGAAAGGAGGTTGCCTTTACTCCATGATTTCAAATCTTTGGTAACATTTTCATAGACATTATACCCAATTTGTGCCGTAGAAGCTCGTATTTAGCAATTATTCCTCTCGCCCGAATGGGCTATTGACTCAGAGCCCATTCGGGCGAGAGGAATAATTGTTTTAGGAAAATCCAACTAGTTGGTCAAAAATATCGAGACAAAACAATGTAAGCTAGTTAAAAAATCCTTTTTTGCCGCCAACAAGTCAACTCTTTTCGCTACTACTAGGCTATAACATATAGCCTAGTAGTAGCTCAGCCAATCAGAACGTAGCATTGACCACTAGTTGGATTTTACTATTTTACGATATCTCCCTTATGTCAACTCAGTTGATGAACCTAATTTTCGATCGAAAACGGACACCAGAAGTCCACAGAACAAATTTTCTTTCCAAAAAGAGGTGAGTGTAGGCGCAATTAGTGTTATTCTATGGACATCAAACCTCTCAGGATTAGAAAATTAGAAAACGTGTGTTTGTTCTTCCGATTGGTTTGGGTTCTATTGGCTTAGCACAGATGCATTTGGTGTTTGTTGTAGACTAGAAGACGCCATCATTGTCGATGCTGCGGCCGCGTTTTCTGTCACAACTGCACAGATCAGTCAGCTCCGTAAGTTCAACATGATTTAATGTATTATCAGTTGCAGGTGTCACAGTGTTTTGTCTCGTAGCCAGCTGATTACAAGAGAGGATATCCTCTCTTGCTGATTAACAGAAACTGACAGAGGCAATCTTAAAAGTTAAGAAATTTTAAGCCGTTGAAGTTTCATCGTGAGCTCTAAGTTTTTAAACTTCCCAGCTAATAGGATAAGCATGCAGCCTCCGCTGGCCGGACCACAAATTCTGCGGCGGTCTTTCGTAACTGAGTCACTGAGGGGAATCACACAAAACTGAAGAAGAGACATATTTCATTTCCAAGTGGGAAAACCCCTGTTACATCACAGGCTACGCAGCTCTTTTCCAGTGGAGTAAGAGAGGCGCTCATCTCTTCACATCGTCTTTTAGTGGACAAATTAACAACGAGGACATGTCTTCTTTTACAGGATTCCAGCGTTTGGCTACAATCAGAATGTCAGAGTTTGTAATCCTTGCTTTGCTTTGCTTGATGAACTGTTTTGTGAAGAAACAATTGCTTGCTCAGACCCCACGTGACTTAAGAACGTTGCTTTGATTGGATGGGAAGTTACATGTGGAGCTGTTCGCCTTGTGGTACCTACACTGTAGACGGAGGGCTGTGCGTTTTAATGTTTGTAAAATATCGCTATATCCCCCGTCTTAACTTTTCGTAGTCTCGGCTCATTAAAGAAATTTGATCGCTTTGTTAAATCAAAATCAATTTCTCTCCTCCGTAAGAGGACACCAGACGCGGATCTAGAATAAATACTGACCAATTTCCTACTTTCCTACCTACTTTCCTACCTACTTTCCTACCTACTAGGGAGAATACTTCATAGTAATAGGTGTCACCCTCTTAAAATAAAGGTTATTATTACTTTTAGGGAGGTCTGGCGGCATGTTGCCCCGGAACGTTTTTTGGATTTTAACTCCTAAGAATCTCCTTTCTAGGGTTTATGAGTCAATCAGACAGGATATTTTTGGACTTTCCAAAACCATTTTCCAGATTTCAATTGGAAAGTTAAAAGTTTTCACTAATATTCAGTTTACTGTGAAAAATCTGATCGATAGTTCCGTAAAACGGTGGAAACCCGTGTGGACCCGCGCCTGGACACTGTGCCACGGGCTACAGAGATAGAAGGAAAGGAATTTCAGTGGCGACACCCTGCCGGAGCCTGTGTGGTGGACAGATAGAGAGAGAGTCAGATTAACCACGTTAAATTAAGTTGACTCAGTGAAGGTTGCGGACTTTGAAAAGCAGTGAAAGAGATGACGTTATCTGTAGTTGCTACGACTCGTTTTGTTAAAATGTAACATGAAACGAGGAACGGTAAATTATGGATTCGAAGTAACATTAAGATTATTTAAATTATATATTATTCACCCGTGGAAAATAGTTTTGTGTTTATCCGAAGCCATAACAAAGTACACTGAATAAAATGACGGGTAATAAACACTCCACACTCTGTAAGTTTGCTAGCTGTTTAACTTCCGATGGGTACTTGTATTGTTTGAGGCTCCCCAGCTGGTTTTTCTAGATCCAGGATTTGAATTATTTCAAAGCCGTTATTTAGGATTTTGACGAAAAGGGTAACAAGCTCGAAATTGTAATTATAAGTGGCTTTCGATTTAACGATTCTAAGGATGTGGGATACGGAAATGTTATTTTAAAGAGCTATTATGTGGAAAGAAAAATGACCTCTTTGCCCTTATGTTCAGAAATGCACATAAACTCGAACGTCGTGTACTTCCCATTACACACCGGTATTTGTAATTGTCATATTACTTTATGTTTGACGGAATTGCTTGCTTCTCACTCTCGGTATTACGAGACTGAGGGGAAATTTTGATGGCGTGAAGACTCCAATTTGGGCCCCTCTTAGTCTGATTCAGACGTTCAGTTAGTGGGAACCCAGTGGGGATAGTACCCAATGGAATATCGTCTCCATCTACCGCCTACTACCTTCTCAGGAGGGGTTAAAAAACGATCCGTAAACATGACCTAAATCAAGAGAGGATACACGGTTGCAAAATACTATAAGAGAAACCAAACAAGGGACACAGTCAAATAAATCACTATCCGATTTCGTTATCCAGGTTGGACAGTGACAGGTCAGGGTCGGCCAGGGGGGGTAGTGGTATACCAGTATACCCGAAAAAAATTCGCTAAAATACCCAAAATTCATCCAAATATA
>BOPM01001038.1:78376-89089 GCA_022179025.1 Porites australiensis | reverse complement strand
TTTATCTCAAAATCGATTTCTAAGAAACTATATATATATATCAGCCGGATTTTTAAAACCGTTATCGTCGAATGCGTCCAACATTTTTTTTCGGACAAAACCATCTCCAAAGTAGTCATTTTAAAAACTAAGAGGGCAATCATTACTTTTTCGGCTTTTCTTCTCCTTTCCTTCTCCTCGCTCTTTCTTTTTCTCCTTTCCTTTTCCTTCGTTACTGTGATTTTGGAGCTTATCGGGCTTAAGAAACCTGCTTTTAGACCCCTTTTTACTCAAATGACTTCAAATTTCGTTAGGTTGGTTTTCAAAAAATCGGTTAGATATGTGCCAAGTTTGAAAAAAAGGTGGATATGATAGATCATTCCTAAACACAACCTCGCTCCCAGAGAACTCTGGGAGCGAGGTTGTCATATTATGTTTTGGCGGGAAAATGATCATAATTATTACTCTCACCAAGCCTCCACGAAAACCTGGATTTGGAAATGTTCTCGCGGCCATTTTATCAGCGAATTGTGGCGAACCGTTTATTTCTAGATCAGCATCTTCTGCGAACAAGAGAACGCCTTTCTATTCTTTCTCACACTTCTTCCTTTGTTCCGTACTTACTATCATTCATTTTGGATCGGAAAGACAGACAGGGGAATCGAGATAACAACACATCGCGTGACTTTCTCACCTGGAACTCTAAAGCTTGCGATCGACGGCGGACGTTTCATCAACCAAAATAAGATTGGTAAGTGTGTCGAATGAATTACAAACGTGATTCATTTATCACCACAAACAAGAAACAGCCAGGAATTTTATCCAATTTTATTACTTCTAGGATAGACCATTTATAAAAACGCCACACATGTATAAAAGATATGTTGATTGCAGTTTTGGGCTGTGCTCGGCCAATTTAATCACATGCACGTTTTCAAGAAAAGATCCGCCACTTCTTCGTTCCGCAACAAATAATTTCTAAATTATGCAACCCTCAGCCTTTTATAGTTTGGAATCATGGGTTTGGACCTTGAATTTGTGAGAGAATGTATGCAAATAAACAAAATACGTCTTAAATTCCATTTTTGGACAAAAATAGAGCTATATTTGTAAGCCGTTTAATACGTCGCTCCGTCAATAATACAGGCGCATTTAGCTGTGACGAAGTTTTCGTCATGCATAACTGTTTCGTTGTTAACGCGATGGCTGCGAAACTTTGCAAAGAACAACAGATTTCATTCGGCAATAGTAATTACTACTAATATAGTATTGATGGTGAATATTTCTTGAGAAATTAGGGCTTAAAAGGACCCCACTGTTCAAAGAAAATCGCCTCTAGTAAAAAATTTGGCTGATATTTTTTACTGAAATTTCTGGTATCGGGTTTCATTGATATACTTGAAGAAGTTCATCAGGCTAGTGAAGTAAAACAGTGGATTTAAATGTTCATAAAACATAGCCAGTCTTAACGTCTTATTGATGCTGACAGTTTCGATGACTGTCAGCCATCTTTATCAAAACTTGAACAACATTAAAAGTGTCAGAAGCCTTAAATAGGCTTCTGAAGGTGTTAATTATTGCGATAAATGCACAAAGTCACTCTGTAGATGCCCCCTCCCTCCCTGGTTTGGGGGTGGAGATCACATGTGTCCATATGGGAGAAAGCTGATAGGCTCCCTCGTCCCTGTTCATAGTAGGAATGTTCGATCTAATACATATGCTTTCCTTGATCCATCGCTTAAACTTGTCGCTTTCCTGCTCAACTATTTCACTTGCTTCCCAATTCATAATATGATTGTTCTGACAGACGTGGTCTGTTATGGCTGATTTATGGTGTTCATTGGTAGAAGCTCTGCTGGTGGATCTTGTGAAATTTATTGTCAGAGATATTTTCTGCTTGCTTTCTGTGTTCTGTAATCCTGGTTCCCAGCTGTCTCCCTGTTTCACCAATATATACCTTTTCGCATTGGCTGCATGGAATTTTGTACACCACTCCAGCCTTTTTTTGCTTTTTATCGCAATAATTAACACCTTCAGAAGCCTATTTAAGGCTTCTGACACTTTTAATGTTTTTCAAGTTTTGATAAAGATGGCTGACAGTCATCAACATTTAAATCGACTGTTTCATTGATATAATAAATATGCCAGAGAAAGTTCAGAAAAATTGTTGGAGCAGACGTCCGTAACTAAAAGTCGCTCAAAATTCAGCTGTGTAATTGTTTTGGAATTTCAAAAATAAATTATTATTACTATCAGGTCGAAGGAGCCACCAGTTCCAATTTTCGGGACAAGTAAATTCAAGGTTTGCTAGTTCTGAAAACAAAAGCCGATTGCCTACCATGTTATTCTTTAAAAGGTACTTTTTAGTTTTAGAAGCACTATAAATTGCTCCAAACCTTGCTCTGATGTCGAATGACTTGTTCCTCAACATTTTTAAAATATCTCTCAGCAGTTTTGGCTCAAACTCCTGTTACATACATTTTTATGTATTGCAATGCATCCTCGGCGGCTTTTCTTTGAACAGTAGGGTCCTTTTAAGTGCTAACTTAGCAAAGTATATTTACTACCAAAGAAATCGGACTATTTTGTACTATTGCCGAATGATATCTGTTGTTCTTTGCAAAGTTTCGCAGCCATCGTGTTAAAAACGAAAAAGTTATGACAAAAACTTCGTCACAGCTAAATGCGGTATTAATGACGGAGCCACCTTAAGATTTTGAGTTGTACAGTGGAACTCCGTTAATATGGTCACTGCTTCGATCAGTATTAATTGATATAGCCAGCGGGTTAAAATAGAGAAACTGCACTGTATCAACAAGGTACCGCTAGTCTCCTCCTTTTAGAGGGGTCTGGGGGCATGCTTCCCCAGAAACTTTGAAATTTCAAAGCCCTAGGACAAGATTTACAGTGTTCTTGGTACTAGATTGTGCAAACGAAAATACTGCTTTCATTCAAGTTTTTATTTAGCAGGCACATAATCAACTCTTACAAGTAATAAGCAAATGGCAGTTGTTAAAAGTGTGTTAAAAGTGCCTGTCTGAAGCCAACTGTCCCAACTCAAAGCTCCATAAATCCCTTAAAAATGGCCCAAACTCGCCAAAATTGCAGTTAAAGGACCAGTTGATAATTTGTCTTTCCCTTCTATCCTTTTGGAGTGTCAGGTTTCATCACAAACACTAGTGCTTGAGTTTAAACATTTTCCATCAGTGTTCTTTCTCACAATGCGTATGACTGGGGAACTCGATGTGATGTAATCAACGGTCGCTCAAAGCTTGTCTCACAGCAACAATTTGCCTCTGTTGGGGAGTGGACTCATTGTATACCTGAGTCCATTTGACTGCAAATTCTCTCATTGTCTTCCTTTTGAAATTTACGTGAACAGGGGTTTCAATTTCCTGTCTTCATTACATGCAGGCCTGTAGAGTGTGCAAGGCATACTTGTTTCACCAGATGGACCTTCAAATTCGTCAGTTCTATCATTGCTGTACGTTGTTGTTTGCAAGTGCAGCATTCAAATTCATCCTAAATAAAAACTTGAAAGTTTTCTTTGACCTCAAAAATCTAATTTAGGAACTTTCTTTGGAGGCATTATCTCACTAATTCAAATGCAATTGCAGGGTGCAAAGAAAGTCATTTTTACATACAGCTTGCCATTCCAGCAAGCTGTAGCTAACAACCAGTTGCAAAAGAACTTGAGACACTGTACCGTATTTTGGCATAAATGGCCTGTCCATTATCAATTTGAATGGGAGGGAGGAGTGAGGTCAGTATTATCTCACAGACCTGTGACCAGCAACGATTTAATGAAAGAAAGGTTTTTTTTTAATTTTGCAGGAGTGTCTCAACATTTTTGCAACTGGTTGTCTGAGTCCTTCATACCTATATAGCCATGGTGCAAGATTATTTACTGGGTGAAACATGGTACACTCTTAGCACCTAAGGAGGTGGTTATAAAAAAACAGTATTTCATTTTCCTAGGTTTGCATGTTTAAAAATGGAGAGACAAAAACAGCAGTTTTTGGCACTTTTGTTCATGTGGAAATATGCAAGAAATTGGGCTTTTAAAGGAAGTACATGGCAAAAGATGCCACACATCTTAAGTAAGCTGCAAAGGGGTTTTTGGTCCTAGAACGCTACAAAGATGCAAAAAATAATATATTTTCTTCGAACTCGGGCAATGAGATAGCTTTTTGTTGTTGTTTTTGATAAGTATGTGGAAGTGGTTCCTCTTTTATCGCCTGCATTTATAGGAAAGAAAAGTTATGCTAAAAAGCATCTTTTGTTGACTTTACTTGACTTAACACAAGTTTGGATTTGCGTTTACTTTTTGGTCGTTACAACTTTGCTTCGATTTTGAAGCCCGAGTGTACATGTAGCTAGTCATCAGATAACGTGAAAATTCATGCACGTATTTTAGTAACATAGTCAGGAGAGCTCGCATTTTTAAACATGGCTTTGTATAAATTCATTTCTTTGCAAAAAAGAAGTCACTGTCCCCAAGAATAGTAATTTTCCAGCATTGCAATGTCCGGAATTTTCATGCTTCAACGGTCTACACAGTCTACCATCATATGAGATAAATATAATCATATTTCTTACTGTTGTAGAATAGTAGACTGTGGATTGACGGTACACCGTCAAAAAATAGAGACTAACATAGCACACTGCTCTCTAGCTCTAACGGACTTTAATAACCATTTTATTTTCACTGTAGTAGATGAAAAAAACTGAATGGTTTTACTTTTATGGCAGTGTTGAAAAATAAGTCGCACGGTATACCAATTACATAACCCCACTGCATATCAAATGTCATTGCATTACAGATAGAGGGGTGAAAATGAAGGTTTGGCAGCTTTATTCGCAACTATAATATCTCTTAATACCAAGAAAAGAAAAATTATGCTGTCATAATGCATTCTCACTTCTCTCTCATATTTTCAACACCGGAACTTTAGGCCATGTCAAGGTAGATAATAACACATGTTTTACAACAAAACTGAGGCAAAATTTAAAAGTCACTACATTCTTAAGCACTTTTTTTATGCAGTTAGCTATGAATGACATTTTTGTATTATATAGCTGGGAAAAGGAGCAGAAAGTGCCATTCTATTTATTTATGTAGCTATAGTCTTTGTTCCGGGAATACGAGACGTGGAAATCGCTTTTTGAAGTAAAAATTAAATCAGAGAGCCAGTTGCAAAAGTACTTGAGACACTGTACCGTATTTTGGCATTAATGGACTGTCCATTATCTTGTGCTTGTGATCTCCCCTCCGCCCCTTATCAAAGTTGCTAGCAATACAAGACCATGCTCAAAACTTAGAGGAACAACTTTGAATGGGAGGGAGGAGGGAGGTCAGTATTATTTCTCACAGACCTGTTACCAGCAACAATTTGAAGAGAGAAAGGTTGTTTTTTCGCGGGAGTGTCTCAACATTTTTGCAACTGGTTGTAGCATGTACTAGCCCAAAGTCATTTTAACTAACTGAAAAAAAGTGTTTGATGAACATTGATTAAGCCAATAGTTCTTCTGTAATTTGAATTCCCTCCAAAAGTTAACTTGCTTGTCATGCAGGTTTGGAACAGGATTCACTAGCTTGATGGCAAAATCAACTACTGAGCCCCAAGCTTGCACACTGAAATTAATTCATTTCTGCCAGAAAGACAAAAAACAATGAAAACAGAAGTGAAAGTCAACTTAAGGGACATATCTGTCTTGACAGAACCTCATTTGTGAGCTGAGTGCAAGTAGAGCTCTGGGAAAGATCGTCTGTTGAAGACACAGGTCAACATTTTCATTTTATTTATCCTTATTACATGAACAGGATGCATACTGGGCTCAGTTATCAGTTAATAATGAAACATTTTCTAAATTTATGTGTATGGCGCATGGCCTTTCCAATCCCTGCTCGATTTAAAAATGCTTTCAGGAAATATAAATTTTTTTTCTAGATTTCAGGTGTACTCACAGGCATATGTGCATCATAATTATGTAGATGCTGTGCTCCTGCCTTGTTTGTCCTGATAGAATCCATTTTGTATGTAAATCATAGTATTGCTTTGCTATTTTTGTTCAGTATGGTTTCAATAATGTAAGAAGATAAAGTGCTTTCCATTCACCAGCAGACTGGGGTTCTGAGTATCATAATTTTACAAAATGGCAGGAAATGTGAATTTTGTTTAGCTCATTAATCTTTGCTCTTGTTTCAGGTGTGAATTGCCTATTAAAGCCCCTCTGTGATTAAAAACCAGTAATTCGTGTGAAGCTTTTGCCTTCCAACTGTTTTGAAAAGCGCTCTAACTTCCAAACACCTTTATTTAACTGAAATTTAGCCGTTCACTCACCCTCTGAAAAAAAAGCTTACATTAATATTTCCAGCCCAGCAAAAGATCAATGCAAAGACCTGATCAAACAAACTCTTTGACTTTGTTAATTCATAAGTCCATAATGCAAGAAAGAAGTAGCCAAATTTTTTATGCATGGGGAAAAAAATTTATTGTTGTAAAACACCAAACAACAAGCTCAACACACTTCAAACTTCTTTGACTTAAGCTAAGGCTCTGTTTATTTGGAGAAAGTTGTCCTAGGTAGCATGGTCACCCTCCCAGCCAAGTCAACTTTAGCAAACATTTATATGAGAAAAAGGTGACTCCTTTGCCTGAGCAAACAGCACTTGCACATACTCTGATTGTCTAAAGCAGTGCTTGCGCATGCTCTAATTGCCTTCGCCAAGTTGGCCTGCCTGAGTAGGCCAAACTGTTTATAATATGGAGAAAAGTTGGCCTGGCTAGGAGAGTGATCCTGCCATGACAAATTGGTGACGCGGCCAGGCAGGTCACTTTTCTAACTGAGCCAGTTTATTGTTTCTCATGTTGACAGTTTGCCACGTTTTGTTTAAACGGAAATGTTTGAAAAGTTGGTTCGCCTAGGCAGGCAGGTGACCCATCCACCCACAACAACTTTTCTCCATGTAAATGGGGTCATGACCACTAGGCTTAGTGCTTTTGACCTGTTTTCAGGTCGTAGAATAAGTGCATACATGTATGTATCAGTTCTTAAAACAATGGAAGACAGTTTGGACCCTGCTTTCAATACTTAACAAATGTATTTCTGTCTTGAACCATCACACAAGCTGTAATGATCTTAAGTAAGTAAGGCTAAGAGACTGCACAGTTTACTTGCCATATCACGTAGCTTAATGTTCTGTGATACATGAAAACTATAAAATTCAAATTTCAGACAGCCTTACACTTTCTTACCTCCTACGCAGACATTCTTAATAGGGCTTCATCTATAATAAGTGTCCTGGAGGAATCTGGAAAAGCCCTAAGAAAGTCTGGGTTGGAGAATATTATTTTTTTCACTTTTTCCCCTGTCTACTACTTGCAAAACCTTAGCCTGCCAACAGACTCACATGTGTGAGGTAACTGAGTTTAGGGAAAATTTTGGCAGCAGAGCCCCAGTGTTTGAGAAGAATGGGGCAAGGAAAAGTGAAAAATTCAAAACAATACAAATTAGTTCCTCAAGCAGGCTGAAGTGATGTCACAATTACTTTCTAGGGAAATATTTCTTCAAAAGTAGCTTCAGACACACCTGACAAAAGATAGGTGTTCTTCTTTAAGGTGTCATCTGTAGCAAATTTATCCTGCTGTTGCAGTTGCATATTGGATAAGACCATTGGATAGTATTATAACACCACTCTTGATACCTCGACAGAAGCAAAATTCACACAGTCATAAATCAATAGCTGGTGTTCAGGCTCACTCTTCCTCATTCTTGACACATGCTGGCAGCTCCATTGCCAAACTTTTTCCCAAACTTGCACAAATGAGCCCGCTCGCAGGCTTATGTTATGGCAATGATCATTCCACAGTTCCAATGTACATAATTCCTATAATTATTCATTATTTCAGTTTCAGAAAATGCCATGGACCACCCCACCAAGAATATGTCTGCAGGTTCGCTCTTGCTTACCTGCAAATATATGCATAGTAATATTCAGTAAAATGAAAAATGGGATGTTTTCTCCATGAAGTTAGATTGTAGCAGAGCTACATTCCTATTTAAATGTTCTCAAAACATAGCCAAGAAAAGTCTTAATGATGCTGACAGTTTCGATGACTGTCAGCCATCTTTATCAAAACTTGAAAATCGTCAAAGGTGTCAGAAGCCTTAAACAGGCTTCTGAAGGTGTTAATTATTGCGATAAATGCGCAAAGTCACTCTGTAGACGCCACCCCCCAATTAACACCTTCAGAAGCCTTCTGACACCTTTGATGATTTTCAAGTTTTGATAAAGATGGCTGACAGTCATAATCGAAATTGTCAGCATCATTAAGACTTCTCTTGGCTACGTTTTGAGAACATTTAAATAGATATTAACTTCACTAGCCTGATGAATTTCTTCAAGAAGTGCTACATTCCCTCTGGCCATAGTATTTCCTAGTATTTTCCTATTGTTTTAATTATTTCATTTTAATGGTTTACAGGTAAAAAACATTTATCCAGCATGGCTTCAGCTGCTTCACTTTCATATGTATCCACCAAGGAGACAACAAATTATGCCCGTCTGTGTCGTCTTCTGGTGGACGCAGGGTCCCAGGCATTAAGAAACAAGTTTGATAGCATTCACCCACCAACAGGACTACACGGAGTTCTAACAAAGCCTCCAGCACACCCAATACTGCAGACACTAAGGAAGAAGAGAATTCTCAATCCCACACAATGGGGAAAGCTGTACCCCCCTACACCCGCATCTGTATCTTCAAAAGATTTTGATATCACGCTTCTGATGTTACTGTTAAGGAATATATGTGGTTTGACTCCTCCAACCACTGGTTGGGATAATCTTCCACCAGCTGCAGATACAAGTGCTGAAGCTAACATAGCTAGGGTTAAATATTATAGGAACCATGTCTATGGACATGCCAGCCAGGCCTCTGTGGATGATGCCACATTTAATACCTATTGGCAGGATGTAAGTAACGCATTGGTTGGACTGGGTGCAGATGCTGCTGCTATAAATACACTGAAGACTGAGAGTATGGATCCTGTCATTGAGAAACACTACCAAGAATTACTGAGGGAGTGGAAGAAAGATGATGATAGCAGCAAAGACACACTTGAAGAGATCCAAGGTACAATAAAGTGCTTTTATGTTGGAAATAGAGTAATACAGTCAAACCTACAGCTAGTGTACATGACTTACCACCTTTCCTTACTACTGCAGATCCAAAGCAACATTTTCCCGGTCAAAGCCCTATGCATGTACTTGGAACCTCTTGAAAACAGCCTTCTCGTTACTGACCATTTGGTATTTTGCATTAATTTTGGCTTCTTGTAAGCGACCACTTGATCCATAGTTTGATCTCCACGTTCACTGAATTGTACTCTTTGACAAAGGCAACATGGAACTACATGTCCACTTTTCTCGCGGTTTCTTCTTTAGCGCTAATTAATCTGTGAATGACAAACGAGTAGGTGCTTTTGCCAAACTATAAAACTTTTCAACCAATGTCTGGTCATATCTGTGGGTAGTATACAGCTCAGAGCTTAACAGTCGCCTAAACAATGCTTCAAGATCTAGACAGCATTTTCAACTGCTCACAAATCAGCAATGAATTTTGTCATAGCATGGCTATGCATCTCCAGTTTGTGCTCGCAATGCATATTTCAAATATTTATGCTGCACAATATATAGATCGTCACTTTATTAAATGTGAAAATTGCCCGAGTTTTCTAGAGGACTTTTTTGCAGGCTCTACTCCCTGGACGCCTGTCTCTTGAGCACTTCTTTTTCTCCCCCTCCCACACCTAAATTTGCCTTACTTTGTTCCTTTATCTCCTCTATTCTCATCTTTTTTACTATACCGTACCCTACTCCACTCTACTCTGCTGGAAAGAAAATGTTGGATTACTTATCTTGTGTTGTTAATCATCTCTTTTCATCTACACTTGTTATTCTAGACTTAAAAAAACTGGTTATACAAATTATGTTGAGGAGTGGTTTTGTTGCTCTCACTGAACCTTAATTTGAAAACAGTCAGGAATTTTAAATCTTGAGAGTGTTTATAAACTTCAAATAGAAACATTTATGTATCTATACAAATCCAATCTACTTTTTGATAGTTTCAATATGTTTTGAGTGACAAGCCATGTGCATATTTATAACACTAGAAGATTGGAGCTCTTGATCTCAGGACTACCTTATTTGTACTTATTTTCGCGGGTATTTAATTTCGCGTTTTTCGCGATTGTAAAAATCGTGAAATTAAAGACGGGGCGCAAACAGAACTTCTGAGAAATTTAATACCCATCAAGAAAATTCAAATCACAGAAACAATGTAATAAAATTTAACATATACCAGATAGGTATCGACAAATACATCAGTTACTAACTGGTTTAAGCGGTAACCATAAGTTTCATTTTGTATCTCCTGTTGCGAAAAAACGTTATCACACTTAAAAGTTATTTTCAAATATGCGCTTTAGTTGTTCCAGTTTTACAAGTTACTTTTTAGATACAGCGTTTCGTTTGTTCCGGTTAATCTAGAAATTTTTAATTGTTCACACTTTTTGAAAAATATTTAATAAAGTTAAGAACGCTTGAATCTCGAAATTCAATGCTTATTCCCTCTATCTTTTCATAGTTGCTTATTGAAATCGCGAAAATAAAACCCAGTGAAACATTGTAGCGCCTAAGTCGCGAAATTAAGTACCAACAAGAACGCTCTT
>BOPM01001038.1:39767-78366 GCA_022179025.1 Porites australiensis | reverse complement strand
CACGAAAATCAAGGGCCTCCATTCGAGGAAAATTACGTCATTGCCAAACTTACATGCGTCATTTCAGTCATCGCCGAAATAAACTGCATTCTCATCAGGAGACTCATTTCCATACAATGAAAGTCGTCACGATTCTTATCCCCAGTTTCCACGGTCTTCGGTAGGAACGCGGGGCCTACAAACTAGGTCCCACCGAAAAAAAAAAAAACCCTTCGCATTTTAAGAGTCTCGCTTTTCTAAAGCAAGCGAGACTAATAAGGTAACATAAGAACGTTTTCCATCCAAGGTCCTAAACTCTTTAGTTTTGAAATTTAAAATGCAACAAGTATCACCACCTTTATCTGTAAACTGAAAGCATTCCTCTTATCATAAGCATTTTTAATTTTTCTTTGCCTCTCCTTTTTATTTTTTCCCTTTCCGCTTTGCATTTTTTAGCCTAACTATGTTTAATCCAAATATCATGTATAATTATTATACTGTTAACTGTTTAGTAGCTCTACCATTGATTTGCCATAAACTTTTGATAATATTTTGTTGAAATAGTAGTTATTTGAAGGAGCCTGTTACAGTGGAACCCCGCTATATGGACACCTGCTTAATACGGACACCCATATATAATGGACAGTTACGTTTGTCCTGACAAAAAGCTCATATATTTTCCTTAAATTTGTCTTGCTTAATATGGACACCGGTTAATATGGCAATGGACACTTTTCTGTATCCCCAGTCACAAACGCTCGTATACAATGTATCATTAACCCCGCTTAACGAACAGTTCTTTACGGTGCACTGTCTATGACTGAACATCTTATCAAAGAAAACCTTAGATCGCGAGTGCCAAGTTAATTATGATAAGAATAACATAGTCTAATAAGAAAAGCAACCTTAAAAGTTGAAAATGACAATGTTAATTCTTAACCTTTTCTTTTAAGTAATGCTGAAGAAACTGTGTGAGTCAAACAGTGACAGCTCACAAGCCAAACTGCAAGGTATGTTGGTAATTCAAAGCTCGTATTGTAATATGAAATTCCATATACATGTGACGTGTACTAAGGCTGCTGACTTGTCTTTGTAGTCATGCCAGGGATATTTGTGAACTCAATTGTTTCATTTCAAAGTTTAATACAGTCGACTCCCGATAACTCGAACCCTCGCTAACTCGAACCAAAATCGATTTCCCCTGGATTTCCGTCATACATTCACTGTAATTTTACCCTCAGTAACTCGAACCCTCGATAACTCGAACTCCCGCTAACTCGAACCAATTTTCGTTTCCCCTCAGGTCATTTTCTATATAATTTTACCCTCGATAACTCGAACCATATTTTGAGCCCTTAAAAAGTCGGGAAAACAAAAAAAGCCGTCTACTGGCGTCGAAACATTGAATTTTGGACTTCCTATTGACGTGTTGTAGGAGTAGGCTGATGTTGATTGTCACACGCTAACGTGAAGCAGCTTTTCTTCTCAAAACAGTAAAACGCATGCTCTATTTAGGCTATGTTTTGTTACGTTACGTTCTGATTTATAATCTAGAAGTATCTTTTAATTTTCACTTGACTTTTCTACGATTAAATGTGATTAAAATGTTCACTGTGCAGTAAAAACTGTTTTTACCTTATTCTCGGCTATTTTCTTCGAACTCCCGATAACTCGAACCTTTTTTCGATTTCCCTTGAAGGTTCGAGTTATCGGGAGTCGACTGTACCATGTCTATAAATTGACTTTGTTAGTAGCTGAAGAGAAATAAAATGCAGTTGCCCTGTTAAGTATTGGTCAATTTGAATTTTTTTCCTCACCGATCCAGACACGGAAAAAAGACCTCAGTAATAAACTATTGTTTAAAGTGTTTTCACTATAGGTAAATCAATTTTAGTAGAACAATAAAATCTTGAAATACAGTTAACCCTATCAAACTACATGCACCCCTGTTTCTAAAGGCCGCTCGTTTGGAAGTCTCCTTTTTAATAAGCTCCCCCTCCCAAATCCCCCTCCTCCCCTCTTCGGTTGTTCGTAATGCGATTTACTAGTGGGGTATTTCGCTGGAAGTTTGCGGCAAGTGAAGATGAAAAACATTAACTATTTTTTTCCTTCTCTACCCGGTTTGACACATGATTTGTCCGTCGGGCAGGTTTTAAAAACCGGGAAAAAGCGTTATATTGGAGTGAAAAAAACTGAATTTGACGTTTTGCTGGTATTTCAAGTAAACTGAAAGACGCAAAATTGATGTCTTTATTTAATTGTTCCTTTCATTAAAACTTTTACTGGAGTTGTCTGATTGTTGCACAGAAACTGTTTTTAAATGTGATGGATGTTTCAAGATATGAAATAATCCCCTCCCTTTCTATTAAGGCTTCCTCCCTTATAAAATAAGCAAAGCTCGTCAATAAGGCCTGGAATTAAATAAGCCCCAAGAAAAGGTTTTCCATTACAACAACCTGCAAAAGCTTTGCCAAGGATCCAGTGTTTATAAGGCAGCTCATACTGTGGCTTGCCTGTGGAAGATTACGTGAACACGCCAACAGTACTTTATTCTAAGTTGTGCCTTTGTGGTGTCTCAACTTCTTGATGTTTGGTTTTTAATAAACAGACCAGTTTAAGCACATGACAGATGAGATGCTGAAAAACATCAGTGACAGGTTTGAAAGTTGTACAGTTCCAGAGGACAGAAACCAAGATAAAGGTATGTTGACGTTATTATAAGAAGAGCAAAAAAAGGCTACAGTAGGAGCTGCATGACACCCTTAAATGAAATATCCATCTAACCTGAACATTTTACAGGAGCCTTGAATACCAGTTTGTGTACTTTTAGAAGTTTTACAAAAAATGCCTATTTTGAGTGTCTTCGCTGTTTTCCAAACCGTATTACAACGATCGAAACGTATTTGGAACTCTCCCACTAGCAATATTCAAGGGTCAGCTTTCGTCTTTCAGTTTAACAGCTTTTAAAGTCATTTTCCTAACTTTTACTCTCGTAGGGATTGTTTTGTAAATTTTATAACAATGAGAAGAACATTATAGGCTATCTTTAATCTGTTAACCTTAACAGAGGGATATTGAAGAGCTCTCTATTATTATGTTAATGCAGTACAATAATACATTTTGCTTTCAGTCGCTTTTGATCCAGCTGAATTTATAGATGGAATTCGCCAACTCTACAAAATCCGTGAAGGCTGGCTTGCACCCTTCCCTTGGTGCGAAGAGTTTCGATTAAACCTTGATAACATTTTCACCAAACTCAAAATAGTGAGAAGGAAGAAAGAAAAGGGTACAAAGACTGATGAAACTGTTGCTATGAATGAAATCTTCAAACCCCACGAAGAATGCGCACAGCCTAGGACGGTTTTAATCGAAGGGAAGCCAGGTATGGGGAAGACCACATTCTGTGATAAACTTGCTTATGACTGGGCAGCGAAGAAACAACGAGAAGAAGAAACTTTATGTCCAAACTTCAAAGAAGTGTTGTTGCTGAAATGCCGAGATATAAAGTCAAACCTCTGGGAATCCATTGAGGAGGAATTTCCTCCTCGATCTGCTAAACAAAAGAAGGAGGAATTCTTTAAGTCTGTCCTTTGGGACGCCGTTGATGACCAGCTTTTACCTCGAGGGATCACAAAAGAAGATAAGGAGGAATTCTTCAAATTCGTGCGCCATAATCAACCAGACATTTTAATGGTACTTGACGGATTGGATGAATTGCCAACCAGTATGTTACCCGCATTCAAAGAAATCATTCAAGGAAGAATGCTTCCAAAATGTCACATTCTGGTTACAGCAAGACACGAAGTTGGGATGAAGGTGCGAGAATGTTGTGATAGCTTGCTGGAAATGGAAGGATTAACCCAAGCAGATGCCCAAGATTTTATTGTCAAATTCTTCAAACCGGAGGGAGCGGAATTGGCCCAGAGTCTATTAAACAAACTAGCGCGTGATCAAAATCTCAGGCAGTTGACACAAAGTCCTTTAAATACGGCACTGCTTTGTCTTCTATGTGAAGAATCTGAAGGTATTTTTCCACAAAATGGTTCACAGCTATATCTAGAAATAGTAGAATGTGTTCTCAGAAGATATAGAAAAAAGAAAGGATTACCAGACATTTGCGAAGACCTCATAGACGTTTATAAAACTCCACTTAAACGGCTTGGCTTGATCGCGTTGAACGGTCTACTAAACAGCAAATTTTACTTTGAGAAGAGTGATTTTGAGAATTGTGGTTATGAATGGCCAGAATTTGGATTATTGTCTTTTGAGCGTGGCCGGAGCAAGCGGCGACCATCTCTGGGCTATAGCTTTCTTCATAAAACATTTCAGGAACTGTTTGCCGCATTTTACATCTGTTGCCAGGTTCTAGATAAAGAAATTTGTCCAAAAACCTTAATTGCCGACAATAGGTATTTCAATGAGCTCAAACAGGTGCTTTTGTTCACCTGTGGCCTTCTATCGTTGCAATCCAAGGAAGCGATAGATACTTTCGTCGCCAGTATTGCTTTTCAAGTAAACAATGGCAAGGAATTATTATTTGCGTTGGAATGCATCGGCGAATGTAAGAACGAAAAGAGCTGTCCTATTGATGTGCTACTAGCTCGTACTATTGGCTCCCATCTACAAATAGCACAGTTGAATTTGTCCCGCCTTCTCGTTGGTGATGGTGACTGTACCACACTGGCGGAAGCAATCAAGCACAATTCAACAATAACTCAGTTGGATTTGTCACGCAATCTCCTCGGTTTTAGTGACTGTAATGCGCTGGTAGAAGCAATCAAACACAACTCAACAGTAACACAGTTGAACTTGTCAGGAAATTGCCTTTATATAAGTGACTGCACAGAACTGGCAGAAGCAATCAAACACAATTCAACGATAACAGAGTTGGATTTGTCAAGCAATGGCCTTGATACTGGTAACTTTGCTCCACTGGCGGAAGCAATCAAGCAAAATTCAACTATAACACAGTTGAATTGGTCAGAGAATGACCTAAGTGCTGGTGATTGTACTGTATTGGCTGAGGGCGTCAAACAGAATTCTAGCATAACAAAGTTAAATTTGTCAACGAATGGCCTTGGTACTGGTGACTGTACTTTATTGGCTGCAGCAATCAAACAGAATTCAACAATAACACAGTTGGATTTGTCATTTAATGGACTTGGTACTGGTGACTGTACTGCACTGGCGGAAGCAATCAAACACAATTCAACAATAACACAGCTGGATTTGTCATTGAATGAAGTTGGTACTGGTGACTGTTCTGCACTGGCGGAAGCAATCAAACATAATTCAACAATAACACATTTAAATTTGTCAGACAATGGAGTTGATACTGGTAACTGTACTGCACTGGCAGAAGCAATCAGATACAATTCAACCATAACACAGTTGGATTTGTCAGGCAATGACCTTGGTGTTGGTGACTGTACTGTACTGATGGAAGCAATCAAACACAATTCAACCATATTACAGTTAGATTTGTCAAGGAATAAGCTTGTTACTGGTGACTGTTCTACTCTGGCGGAAGCAATCAAACACAATTTAACAATAACACAGTTGAATTTGTCATGGAATGAACTTGGTACTGGTGACTGTACTGCGCTGGCGGAAGCAATTAAAAACAATTCAGTAATAACACAGTTAGATTTGGCTCACAATGACCTTGGTGGTGGCGACTGTACTGCACTGGTAGAAGCGATCAAACACCATTCGACAATAACGTATTTGAATCTGTCAGGTAATTTCGTTTCTGATAGTGACTTAAGTGAGGCGGCGGAAGAATTCAAACACAGTCCATATATACCTCAGTTGAGTTTGCTAGGGAGTGAACGTGGTGCTGGTGACTGTACTGCACTGGCGGAAGCAATCAAACACAATTCAACAATAACACAGCTGGATTTGTCGGGTAATAATCTCGGCGCAGATGTCTGTACTGCAATAGCGGACTCAGTAACGTCAAAAACACAAGTCGATGTGTCAGGCAGGTCAGCGCTAGTAGTACGTTATGTTCCTAAGGACCTTTTAAGGGCATGTGCCGTTTCAAAATTGGACATATCACAAATTCTACCGGACATTTAGCTGTTTTAAACTCTGAATCTACCCAATGTTTAATAAGCCTTATAGTTTATTTTTGAGCGTCCTCGCCACATTCATTTTCCTCTTTGTATCTTGTATTCTATTTCTTTGTATTTTGAGGTAAAATTAAAAAACTGAAAAAACTTTAAAAACTCAATGATAAAATCAAGCGTTCTGCTCTTAGAGTTCTAATAAATGACATGAGGGACTTTGGACTTAATATGTCAGACATCCAACTGATGATCCGAGCGCAGAGTATCGGTACTAAAAGGTTTGTGGACAAAGAAAGCAGCAGTTCTTGGAAGACAGTATTACATTCCTTTCTCTCTTCACTAGGTTGGGAAATTTATTAAGCCTGCGAGTGTTGGGAAAGGTGCTTAGCCCACTACCCCCCCTTCCCCCACCCCACAGTTTAAATTTATTCCTCGTGTAGCGAAGGTTTATAATTTTGTCGTTGATTGTTTGGATTGCGCGTGAATCATAGTGACCGGCCCATATATGTTTCTTTCTATGTATGTATCGGCGGTTTCCGCTTAGTGTATGCCCTGGCGTCATCCAGGGTGACGTAATGAAGCATTTCATATTCCCATGTAACATCTGGTTATTGTGTACTATCATGTTTTACTCATGAATGGCTGACATGTTCATTCATCGTGTGGACTTGACTGGCAGTTTTGTCATGGTGGGCTTTTGCTTTAGCTCTTCTGTCTAGATGTTCTTCGCGCACCACGTCTACTCTTGGAACAGACTGATGCAACAATGGTTCAGACACTGGCAAAATTGACTTTGTTCGACGGCTGAAAAACCTTTGTGCCGGGGAGTAGATCATTCCTGAGGCCGTGTACACCTATGCTCCAGAAGACCATTTAGTAGGTCAGACTTCTTTGGCTTCTTTTTAGCTTCTTTTACTGCAGATTCTTCTTTACCCGTCGCCCTCGGGCGAAAGTTACTGGAAGTAATTGGCTCTGGCAAAACGTGAGAACTCCCGAGTTACATACTGGGAACCATTGTCCGAAAAAAAAAAACTTATCGGGTACATCGCAGCGGGCGAAGTGTGCCTTTGTTACAGAAATAACATTAGCCGCAGAAGATCTACCTCGAACCGGTCACATTACTTCCCGTGCGCGACGCTCCATACTAGGGAACTTAAGCACCAGACGTTCTTGGTACCACGGACGCCAACCGGTTGTATTTTTGCAGCATGGCAGCCACTGCGCATGTCAAGACGTTCTTGGGCTGCAGTCCGGGACTTCAAAACGCGAGTTCTCAGGTTGAAACCAGAGGTTTAGAAACGTGACTATGAACACAGTTAAAATTGTTAACATTTGATGTCCAGCATAACAGTTTTCAATCCTTGTAGGTTCTTTTATGTTAGAACTTTAAAAGCGTAGTAGAATCTTTGAAAGACATTTTCAACTTAATTATTCTGTTGGCATTCGTGATGGTTTCACGTTGGTTTGCTTAATGATTTGCATTTGGCGCGTAAACCTCGTCCCCAATCCAGTTCTGCGCGGCCATCCATGCCGTTCGTGAATCAAGAACGTCTGGTGCTTAAGATCCCTACTTTAACCTTCCCCCGGCCTACCCGATCGATTTTTCTCAACATATAGGACTGCAAATGCTGGGATAGGACAATTTTATGGGACTTGTACGGTACACTATGGTATACTGCTAGTTCATCCCGCCATGGGAAGTACCGGCGGAGTGCTGCTGGAACACGGGATTTGTCAGGCGGCCATCCCTGAGCCACGAATTCACACAGAAGAGACATCCTTGGGTCAGCTTTCGTTACCACTCTGATTTCTTTTATTGTACTAGGAAGCATGTCAGGAGAATCCAGTTCTAAGTTCTCGAGGTCCGCTCTGAAAAAGCTCGTCATTATCTTCTAAATATCACTGAAATACTTTCTTTTGGGGGCAAGAGGGTGTAGGCTTCTGCAAGGCGGCTCTCGACAGGGTATCTGCCAAGTACATGTCCTTTCCTTTCTTATACACAACCGTGAAATTGGATGGCTAAAGCTGAAGCATCATACGTTGCAAACGCTTTGGAACATTATTTAAACGTTTCTTGAAAATAGTTTCCAAGGGTTTATGATCAGAGTGTACTACCACATCTTGCTTGCCATACCGGTACTGGTAGAACTTAGCACATGCTTTAATGGCCTAACACTCTTTATAATAGAAGCATAGTTGATTTCAGTAGCCGACGATGCGAAGCCTGGGCCTAGGCCTGGGCTTCGCAGTGGTTACACTCATTTGGCCTTTATCCCTTGTGTTGATCATTACAGGTAGTCGAGAGCACCTCGGTGAATGCGAAATTCACCGGAGGGAAAACTGCTAGTATAATTATAATCAATGGGCCATCCAGATTATAAAAAGTCCCAAACACAATGAACGTCACAAGGTAAGATTAAGTGACGTTGGAACCGCTAATCGCGCGCCCCCAAATTGGGAAGCCTCTCCTCATGTACATGATGATGGAAAGTGACAAAAGTCCTGCGGAGCGATAGGAGCTGAAGGCAAAATAAACTTAAAACTAAGTCCAACTATACTAACCAGAAATTCAGAGGACCGAAAACATTCGATAACGCGGCATGAGACAAAAAGAAAGCGCTATCTATATTCAAGTTACTTAAATTACCCGGGAAACCAGGAGAATGTGAAAAGACACTAAATTTGGAAGAAGGAGAATGAGAATTCTGATACCAGAAAGCTCTGAAAAGATTCCGAGTTGCAGGTGAGAATCGAACTCACGATCCTCCAATTTCTAGTTGGGACTCTCTGGTGTCTGAGTCGTGCGAAATTTCATCCAACACTGAGTTGTCAAAAAAGTCTCGAGAAAACGCAAATGAGCCGAAAGAAGCTGGTCGAGCAAATTAAATAAATAGTCCTGTGGCATAGCAAACTATAAGACATTAAAAACCTCTAGTTTTATAGCATGTTCCCCGACCATAGGACGCTCCTTCAAGAACTCGGTTTGGTGTGCACAAACTCGAGAATCCACCCAGTACGAGTGACACGTATTTACGCTCACCATGTAGAGTGCCGTGATCCTTTTGGACTTGATTGATAAGAGAGATTGATAATCTCTGCAAACAAACAGGGCTAACGAACTGTCTGAGCGCGTAGCTACTGAGCAACAGGATCGCGACGGAGATTGTAGGATGCTAGATTTCTTTGAAAAAATAAGCTTAAAGCCAAAAATAAGCCGAAAGTAGCGATAAAATGTCACTGGTGATAGCAAATCCCTAAAGTAGCGCTTCCCCTGAAAATAACGACCCTCCCAAAGTAGAGACCTCAAAACTAATTGCCCTTTTTGCAAAAAATAACGGATATGATAGACAGCCCGAACAAATTAAATGCCACCCTGATATAAGGTTTATTAATAATGATCATTTGACATTCCTATTCATAACATTACTCTTAAAGTATAGGATATGCATAATTAGCTTTTTCCAAAAGTGTTCCTTTCACATTTTTTGCGATTTTATTTTTTGAAGTGGAGAACACGTTTTAGCCATCTGAAAGTAACGACCCCCTGAAAGTAGAGAGCCTCCGAAAGTAGCAATCGCTGAAGGTTGTTAACTCCGAAAGTAAGGAGGGTCGCTGCTTTCGGAACTTTACGTTAAGATGGCTATGTGACAATAACGGAGGCAGAAGCGCTCGAATAGAACGTTTTCTATCTGCGTCGTTTTAAAATGTGACGCCTACCTCGGGAATGACGAGTCGGAATGTTTTCCTGCCCTTTACGGCCCTCGTCGCTGACATTCTCCTCTAAGGAGGCAAGGAACTTCAGACCAGGAACTTGTCTAACCGTGCAGCAAGAGAGCACAAAGATTGTAAATCCTGAAGCCTACAAGTTGGCTTGTTTTTATCCCTTTTGTCGGTTGAAGGTGGAGCGCAATTAGCCTCGAGTTCTGAATTGCGAGGGCGAAGTGCGCCTCATTACCATCACATTTGTTCTAGTTGATGCAACTGCTCCAGGACGGCATTTTCCTCTTTTGCTCTGTCCAACTAATTCTATTAACGCAGTAAATTCAGCGGACTCTGCTCGGCTAGAAGAAGGGGCATCTACGAGTGAGACATCCAGTCGTCTTAGGATAACGCGAAAACCATACTCCGGGTACTTTGAGCTCTTGCCCTCTTGCAGTAGCGTATATAGTCCACCTGCTTACGACGACGTAGACTGTACGTAGATTAAGACATTATCGGTGTAACGCTAAAGAACAAACGTCTAAGGGCGCTTTCCATTTGTCAGAACTGACCGGCAACACCATTCCCGTGGTGATGAGAAATTCACTTTTTATCATTACTATTCAGTCAGATCAGTCAAATTTTAAGTAATAAGTCACGAAGGAGAGGGTTTTTCAACGAAAATGTCTTGAAAAAGCAATTTTTTCATTATCAAAATGACTTGTCCGGCCATGGTCTGACCGGCCAGGTCTGACTTTTGGAAAGCGCCCTAAGTTAACTGTAACGAAAGAAAGTCTCACATATTGCCCAGCTGGAACCAACTTCCTCAATCCTCACCTATAGACACGACTTGTGACCAATTGCTCAGGCCCCGACATGCAGTTTCTTGAGCTCTACATCATACATGGTTAGCTGCCAATAAAAGAGCACTTACCATCCCAGCTGCAATCAATCTGGCATTCTCAAGACGACCTAAGTGTTGCAGATGGACTTCTTCTTAAGGCAGTTCAAGTTATTGAACCTGCTTCGCCGCGACCAAGCATGTTGCGCAAAATACGTCAGTCTCACAAAGGTCTTGTGTACTGTCTTCGCTTTCCGTGACGCAGTTTTCTGGCCCAAAATGTCCTAAGATATCGACGCCCTCTGTTATTCCTGTCCCATTTGTGCAAGCTTCGGGAAATAAGCCACCAAGGAAGCCATGCTTTGTCAGGCTAACCCAACACGTCCCTGGCAATTTGTCTCACGAGACACTTTTTAGCTCGGAAATACGCAATATCTCAACATAGTCGGACCACTACAGTGATTTCTTGGAACTGGACCAGCTCTAAAATACTCAGTCCTTCATTGTGAGTAACTACACCTAAGTTCACTTTTCCCGCCACGATATTCAAGTTTGTTACCTCACGATAATAATCCATAGTTCATCTCACACGAGTACAAAGGACTTTGCCAGCACTTATAGTTTTTAAACATATCACCACGTCCTCCTACTGGTCCCGCAACAAGACAAAGCAGAAGCAGCTGTTGCGAAAGCTAACTCTGTAATAAAAAAATGGACGAACTCTACCGTGTGCTTCTGAACATGGGTAATACCTCTCCCTGTAGGCACTCCCACCCTTGAATCTCTGGACCCCCTAGCCGTGTAATGGACTTTGAGGTGTTTCGATACAGTTCAATCGCCTTGAAAGGGATTTTGTCCTTGTCCGATCACCACAAAATTTTCGCCAGTGATTGACTATGGATTGCAGTTTTTCAAAACGTAGTTTTAACTAAAATCGATATTACTATGACAACAATAAACAAAAAAATGGAAATTGATAAAAGCCGAATTTTGTGCAATCTAGACCTGCCGCTAAAAATCCAACACTAGGAACTTAAAGTTTGGTGTTAAGCAAATAACCTCCGTGAGAAGTAAAAAATGCTGTATGTTTGAATTCAAATAAAACGTAAATATATTTCAAACCTCGTATTTTCAATAGCCGTGATAAATTATTTAATGAAAAAGTTCTAAATAACTTAAGTTAATCTTAAGTAACGTCGGAATGCTGCTTAACATCATATTTCGATGCAAGGAAAGTTTGGTGTATTTTCGTTTATGCGATATTGAAAACCAACCTGCTTTCTCACCACCTGTCTAAGCGCAACTTTATTCTAAATCTTGACTTTCAGCGCTTTTTTGCATATCTCTGAAACTACTCGAACGAATTTTTTAAAAATCAAATCCCATATTCTTCATAATGTATGTGTCTGAAACTTTCATTAGATTGATTTACTTTAACACCTTGAAATTTCAAGGAAAACCTAGCTTACGAACCGGCCATAAATCTGCTTTACAAAATTCATCGTTTTGACGATGAATGTTTGCTAATTAATGCGCACGGTACATACCTCCACGACTACAACATTTCAGTGTGACGGAATATTTCGTTAAAAATAAAGTCGCATGTTTTTCTTTCCTGAAATGTATTTATTGCGCCCGCAGGGATTTCGCCCAGAAGGCGAAATCCTGAGGAGGCACTCTAGTAACTCGCGCGTATATTAAGGAAAGTACTTACAGCTGAAATATACAGTCATACAGTCAATATAGAAAAAATCTCGATTTGCTTGAACAGGGGCCGCGGGGAATCGGTAGGTAATGATGACGTTTCTATTGTTTGCGCCCACAAGTACGAAATGGTTAGGATGACGTAAAGACAGAACATTCCCAAGGGACCGCTTAGGTAGATTTTGTGACATTTATTGTGCAGTCATACTTCGACACTCTTGCGTTACGTGTTATCAGTGACATTCTGTAGAGCAGTCGTTTCAGTGAAAGTTATGGACCAAAATTTTAACGACACTCGTTAAGCGCAGAAGAAGTTATAAGGTGCGTATAACTGTGTATATAGCCACGAGTTCATTGGAAACCTTGCCAGACACTCTTTCTCTCTCTTTGACCGGAATAAGACTCGGCCCCAAACAAGCAAGACGAGTGAACAACGCCTAGCTCAGTTATACCTAGCACAACGATGGACGATTACAGAAATTCGCCGACAATCAAATTCTGTGCTGACTTATTCCCTGCTCACAGATGTCCTTCCGCTATAAAGTTTAAAATAAGACAAGAATGCGCGAGTGTGAATTGATCAAACGTCCTTTCAATTTCTAAGGCTTCCTTTCCGGCAAATAAAATGAACTGAATGTAAAAAGTGAAAGAGAAATATAGCGAAAAATTCAACTTCTAATTAAATCTTTTCTTATGGTTTAGAATAAACTACAGGGGCACCCAACGAGAATATAGTTCAAAACCACTTAAACATAGCACTGTTAAACGTATTTTAGTATTTAAAAGGTAGATATAGGCATAATTTTATCCCCTAATAATTTTTCATCTGTTCGGATTTCCTAGCTGAAAGTCTAGTGATCCGAAAAATATAGGGATCAAAACTTACCTTTTCGAAAATTTCAGCCACAAAAAAGGTTCCCGAAAATTCTAGGTGACCTTTTTAGGGTAAAAATCCGTTAAAAAGGGGCAATTTTACCTTTTTTTAGATGTTCGAAAATCCTAGGAGAGGCAGGCAAGGAAGAAATTTTACAATAAATGTTCCGAAAATTCTAGATAGAGAGGAAATCTCGTCGTCGCTTGAGTACTTCCTCTGTAAAACGTGAAATTAGGCATTTTCACGTCGTAGTCGTGCAGCGACTGCACACAAATGTGCAAAAAAGCGTGATGCATGAACAAAATTGTTGTTTTGGTTATTAAACCTATTGCTTTTTTGACGTCCACGTTGCCGTCGCCGTCCGCCTCCCTTTTAAACTCCCGCAGGGCCACAGCAACAGGGCCAGTTTAGTACGACACACACACGCAACCGCCTCTCCAGGCACTGCTCCTTGGCTCTCACGCTAACGCCAAAGCCGCTTTTGTTTCAACAAGGTACATATCCGTCGACACCGAAATGAGCTTCGCCCGGCAGCGCCACCATAAGACAGACTCCATCAGCCGTTCTCGTCACCACCAATTCCGCTTTATTATTGATGAGGATCCTCTCAATATTCACTATCAGTGCCACGGACACCTTTCTTAACTATTGCATGAGACAGATGACTCATTTTAACTTAATTCCTTAATATTTAATATAATAGTAGTATAGCGTTGGCTTTATTTCAGACATTTGGACTGTGCTATGTTACCATTATAAATTACGTTACTTTATGCATATTGAATCATATTAATATTGCAACCATTCGGTGTTAAGTGTTGTTTCTGCACTTCTCTATCATTCTATCGGGTCAAGGAGATCGGGTTCTTCATCATTGCCGAATCCCAATTAAATCCGTGAGAGGCTGGGTAGGACTTATTATGGGATTAACTACACGAGACCCCATAAGGTCAGAAGAAGAAACTGAGATTCATAAAATCCTCAAGTTTTGCATTTATAGGGCCGATCTTGAACGAGATAAAGCAAGTCAAAAACTATAAGACGTCCGGACGCTGTGTCCACCAGTCCATATATCTCAATAAATTTAGTATTAATATAAAGTATTTAAGTACCTGCATCTGATCTTGTTCAATATTGGCGCGAACAAAACCAATCTTGAGAATATCCAACCCTCAATGTGCTTTTTGTGATTAGGTGTTTCTGATGTTTTTTATCCCATAATACACGGACTCGTACCCAGCCCCCCTTGGTTTAAAATTAGGCAATTCTGGGTTTTTGTGGAGGTTAGTGCTGATTATTAAATTTTCAACCTCGGACAATGCATTTCTAGCATTCTGATTGGCTCACTCAATCTCGGTTATCAGCTCATATACCTTAGTTTGACCTTATATGGAAAACAAGAAAATTCCTCTCGGACAAAGTGGCGGAAAAAAGTAGATTTCGCGAGCTTCCTACCAACGAAACAACAGAAAAAAAAAAACGGAAAATACCACACAAGCCACAAACTTTGGTTTGAAATTATTTAATGGTACTCCGAAGTTTCCTTACAAATCTAAAAAAATCATAAGCTTAATTCTTCCGTACTTCGAGCTGATTATGTAGCAACAACAGCAAAGTGTTCCTTAAAAATTTTTAGAATGGCTTGCGAGTCCTTGTAGGAGTAAGTTTTCAAAATCATTAACAGATTTTTTGCGTGTTTGAAGAGCTTTTACACTTTTGCAAGCCCATAACGGACCATAACGGGCCTCAAGTGAATCCTATAACGAGCGGCTTTCCATTAAACAACAACAACAAAGTGATTATGAAGCTGCGTCTTTGTGCAGGTCCGATTCAGTGGAAGAAGAAGACGAAATTGAAGAGCAATCAGGTCGACCTATCCAGCGTCAAATTCCACAGTCACAGAGAGGGAAAGCGAAAACAGTACCTGTCGAGAATAATTTAAACACAGCGTCCTTCCCTTTCAGAATTTTCATTCAACTAAGTTCGCAAACGGTGCACATGTCATGTGATTTTCCTTTGGTTTACCGGAAGTTACATTAATATCCGGTCGTTTTCTAGTATTTAAAATGTCATACTACTACAAGAGAAATTTCTGCAATTTGATTGGCTTAGATTAGTGGTATTTCAGTTTCATTTGAAATACCTACATGTGAAAATTACAAAACCTTTAGTGGGTAGTAGAATAAACAAATAATAGCATGATTTGTAGGTGATATTTGGCATAAATGCCACTCATGATAGTTCAAAAGTGTCTCACATGTCACTCGCGTAACGGCTCGTGAAATTACGTATAACAACTTCGAAATATCAGTCATGCTATTACCTATACGAATTTACTAAAATTCAGTTGTAATAACCAGACAATTGGAGTTTAAAAAAAAAATTAATAAAACAATTATTCCATTCGCGCTTGTTGGATATAAGATAGTTATAGCCTACCACCTCATATCCAACGAGCGCTCATGGAATAATTGTTAATTACCCGTTCCCAGACTTCCATTACCTGAATTAGCTGTTCCCGAATTTTGACTTGCTTCTAATCTTCATGCGGATCCACCATCAAAAAAATTACAGCACTCTCCCTGCTAATCCCGCCAGCCTTGTAGGCTAGGTTCCCCGTTTTTTTAGTAACATCCCACGCAAAATCACTGTTTTAGTACCTTTTTCTGAAGTCCTTAAACCGTGTGATGGCGTGGGAAAACGCCAGCTAGGATCTTTAGAAAGACTAAAGCAGGTGGCATCTCCACCGACAGAGATACAGGGGCAGCTCACAGAGACGGATTATTCCCTTGCTGAATCTTCAACAAGAACGTTTACGAGAAAATATTTTCTCACCCAACAGAACCTGGGAATTTAAATTATTTATTTCATTCACTTCTGCAGTTACTTATGATTTTCATTTATCTATTCTTTCACTCATTAATGAACATGAAACCAGTCTTTCACTCTTTCACTGCGTGTATGTATTAGTAAGACCTGCTGTCCTAATATGAGGGTCTCAATGGGGTGGTGGTATTTACGGTTATCGGTTAAAATTTTGGCTCTTTTACGGCTATCGGTTAATTTTTTTCAGTTACGGTTAACTATAAAGTTAAAAATTAATTTCTTTGTCTCAAATAGTAAAATATTAATAAACCTGTATTTTTTTTGTATCTTTAAAGCAAAATAAATGTGTTAGGATCATCCCGGGATGAAATAAGTTATTCTTCTGAAAATTTTCAATATTTCATAAATCATGCTTTTAGAGTATTCCACTTCTATTATCATTTTACGCATAGAAATGTTAACTATGAAAAAGTTTGTCATCTTTTGCATCTTGGCGTGATTTCCTTTTCTTCAGGGGCTACTGATTCGTTCTTCGTGGCTCTTTGTATTATTTTGCTAACCTCTTCTCTTTCTACTACCACGATAGGGTCTTTACCCCACTGAAGAACCGATTGTACAACATGAACTAAAAAAGAACAAGCATGCAGATTGAGACTCAAACATTTCTGTTACTCTCACATTTACAAGTGTCGAAGCCGAGCTGAGAAGTACGCGGCTTTGAAGGTCTTTGCCGCACTTTTCTCATTCTCTTAAAATAATCTATTTGAATAGAATTTTCGTGAAAAGCAAAACTAGCAGAAACGGGAACGTAAAGAGTGAAAGTAGCCGCGAAATAAGAAGTGAGTTTAGCACGTTCCTCAAAATTATCACATCTAAGGAGCAAAATTTTTTTACAGTTAACTCTTTTTACCCTATTTACGGCTAACGGTTAAAATATTTCAATTTTACGGCTATCGACTAAATTTTGGGCCGTTTAACGCCTATCGGTTAACCCCATTGAGACCCTCTATTATGTACCTAGCGTGTTCTAGGCGTTCAAATGGTGGGGAGCGAGTTACATTGTACACTGCAAGCATCCCGTTTTAACCCTTCAGAAAGAGGTGCCCCGATCTGTGATGCTTTTCATGTACTTTAAATGCTGCTTCACGGACGTTCCTTCTTTCATCTCAATACTGCTTCTTCAAGAACAGCTTGTTCGCAAGAGTTTCTCACTCGAAATGATTTTTCCACGTGTCCTATGCCTGCTTCAGGTCTTCGCACGAAGTGATCAAGTAGAGTTGTCTCTTATCGATCGCCAATATAATTGTCGACAACGCTTTCTGCAACCTCAAACGAAAAAGGGTTGTCTCCGATGCCGCTGCTTCGCTCGCTAGAACAACCGAACCATCTACAAATACTCACTGCCCTTTAGCCAAAATTAAATGCTTCATTTGCCAGGTGCTCCAATTGCTCTCGTCTATGTAATTTGCCGATCGACCATTTCTCCTCCACCGCTTATCGGCACAACAAAATTGAACTCTTTGGAGTCCTTTCGAGACGGCCACGAACGTTTTTTACTGAATCCGCCTAACTCAATTCCCGAGGATATCTATCTGGGTCCATAACCTGTTCAACACTTCAGCGTATTTCATTGTACGTATCTTACTTCTGAGCCGTTTACATTTATATAGAAAATTTAAGAACAAAGGACAACGAAAAACAGACCAATAAATGAACTAAATAAATATTCTGCCAAGTGTTTGTGAATAAATTAAAGTCAAAAAGCAACCGTCCAATAATTGACGCAACAACAAAATAAGTGAATAAATAGATGCGGTAAGCTTAACATCGACCCCACACCCAACGTTTATTTCAACACAGTTTCGTGAATAACAAGGTCATACTACCACCACCACCCCATTTCTATTCCTCCACCACCACCAGAACATTTCTATTGTCTTCCTCCACCACCACCACCACCACATTTCTATTGTTTTCTGTTCCTTCATCACCACCATATTTCAATTGCTTTCTTCCACCACCACCACCACCACCACATTTCTGTTGTTTTCCTCCTCCTCCACCACCACCACCACATTTCTGTTGTTTTCCTCCTCCTCCACCACCACCGCCACATTTCTGTTGTTTTTCTGCTCCACCACCACATAAAAATAATAATATATAGTAAACACACAAAAGTGTCAACTCCCGCTAAATGCTAAACTCACCAACGATACATCATTTTGGAATTAAGGAAGGTTCGCCAAACTATAGGTCCCCGGCCGGCCGGTAATGCAAGTGAAAAAACAAAGCGAAAGCGAAAACATTAAGCAGACTTCGCCACGAAGGTAGTAATAAATTCTCATCCCAAGCCCTAACAAACGCGAACGAAAAACAGAATGCCGACTCGCCGAAACGTTCAGAACTCTCCACAACTAGCGCAGAAATGTACGGATGAAAACGAATCCGTCACGTCTAGCACGTGGCGCAACAGAATTTGTGCACTCCCAGACAGCAGCAATCGCAGACGCCCCCGACAAGATTCCATTGCCAATATCTCGCAATGCAGGTTACGGTTGCAAAGGAATCACAGACTGCTGCGACTATACTGCAAGCCTGCCGATAGCCTGTGCCAGGCTCTCAGATAGTATAGTGGGAACGTATTAAAACGAGGAAAGCGAAAATAAGACGCGCACGACTTGGGAAAGGGGGCGGTGGCGGCGGGAAATGGGCATAATACCGAAAACATATTTACCAGGAGCCAAGTCGCAGACACTGAAAGCACAAGACAACGCGGATTCATGAAGATCACACGCGCGATTCGCGTTAGCCATCTTGGTGATGACAAACTGATGACCACGCTACTAGGTGATGATGTTAACTGTCACAATTGACCAATCAGAGGGTATATCAGGAGCTGATATAGCGGAACAGGCCGTTAAAAAAATGCGTACAGGCTCCACCGCCCTGTCTCTCCCCAGCCCCCGCGCGTTTTTCGCATTTCTTTTTACTGAACGACTTTCCACCACCATCTCGGAGCCTGGAACAGGCTAGCCTGCCGACGAAACGGTAGCAAGAGAAGAACTTTCCAGACCCGCGTTCAGTGACACTCTTTGCGAACTGACAACTTTGCATGTATTATTCAGGTTTGTATAATGCCTAAAACGTCATCGCAAGGTTCGCGAGGGATATAAATGAATATTGCATGACTGTGAATATGTTTTTTGACCGACTCATACTTGACGCTTTATCCTGCGAGCAGAGATTTCTCTCTTGCACGCCTTTTGTGCCTTACGAAGTCAGACGAAGTCGTTCGCGTGGCTTGTCTATCGTATAAACAAACCAACTACTCGACAGACAAGCCAAACGAACGACTTCGTTTAAAATGATAAAAGCCATGCAAAAGAAAAACTTCTGATCGTAGGGTATTGATGCTTGGACTGTTAGAAGAAAGGGCATCACTGGGAAGTATTTGGGTAAAGGAAAGAACGGGTGCACGAGAGGTCCCCCCTCGCGCGCCCCTTTCTTTCTTGAGCCCACCACTAACTACTACTTCCAACCGCCCGCTACGCAGGCTATGAAAGAACCCAAAACACAGCAGGGTTGTAACCGTAGACAGCTGTTTCACCATTATTGTGGCTTATCAGTACGTCGCAACAAATAGAGAGGCTCTGCTGAAAATTACCGAATGTAAATTAATTAAAGGTGGTCACACTTTTGGGCTCCTTACTGTAACTCCAACACTAGCCTGCGTAGCAAGCGTTTCCTCGCGAGTTCGTCGAGAAAGTTGCAGGGACAAGTCCACCTTTTTTTTTTCACGCAATAACTCGATTGAAAACGCTTGCTACGCAGGCTACTCAACACTCACAGAACCACGCTAGTGTTGCGTTGATATCTCCCAAAGAAAATACAGGATGACGTGGGCAAAACCATGAAAAAAATAAAAAGGATATCGGATCTATAAAATAGATCTACGGCCCCAAAACACTAACAATACTAACATAACCGTAAGGATAGCAAAGGACCGCTAACGAATATGCCGCAGAACGAAGGATCTATTAAGACCTAGCCCCCGGGAACCTGGTCTCCCGAGGGGTTGTGCCTAATTGCCTAAATCATACCGTCCAAAAGGACAGCCGAGGAGTACTAGGAACGAGTTTCCGATTCGGGCCGACTTCGGAAATTCTCGAAAACATCCAATATGGCGGCTCAAGCGTGGTGGAAAACTAACAGCCAAAAAAGCCGTTTTAACGCCAGAGAAGCGTGATTTTACGGTATTGTTGACCAAGTTTGCGTTTATTGTGACTTTTGAAGAGTTCTTGGTCCTGTATAGTGAGCAATCCTTTTATAAATGTCTTATCAATCTGTCTTGTCCCGCTGGCCGGCATTACCGAAGAAAATAGTACCGTCCAACGGGACATCCTAAATTATGGCAACATTTGTTGGCATGTACATCACCTCTAGCTTTCTTTGTTACACTGTGTTGTAGAACTTGATTTCTGTAGGTTTCTACGAGCTTAGGATAACTCTATAGTAATATTTTCATTCATAAAAGTCGTGGCCTTTTCCTTTTGGCCGGTATTACCGAAGAAAATAGTACCGTCCAACGGGACATCCTGAGTTTTAGCAAGATTTGCTAGGCGGTATATCATATCTGGGTTTTTTACTGTTAAACGGTGTTTCTTTAGGTTTCTAAGAGGCCAGGGTAACTAAACACGAATGCCTTTTTTTTTATAAAAAATGCTTTGTCCTTTTGGCCTGCATTTTAATCGGTAACACCTGTACAAAATGGTAATACTGAATAAACTTGTTGTTGTTGTTGCATTATCTGAGGAAATAGTATCCCTTAGCAGGACATGCTAAACTATGTCAGCAGTTGGTTGCATGTATTACTACATGATGACATGCAGCTTGTTATTGTTACATTGTAATACATACCTTCATTCCTTGTTGTTGTAATCACCTAATAATTAAAAGAATGTCCGCCCAGGGGGACAACCTATAGGGAGTACTGAAAACTGACAGCCAAAGGCGCCGTTTTATCGCCTGGGAAGCGTGATTTTACCGTATACTTTGCGATGCTTGAGTTTGTTACGTTCTGTGAAAAATTCCCGACCTTTTACCCAAGTGTCATTGTCTGAGAAAGTGCTCCAGAGGCCAAAGGTTGTGGTCAACCGATTTGGCTGAAACTTGACAGAGAAGTTGGGTGTGATGAGATATTTCAAAAGCCACTATGGCTCACTTCTCTGACTTTTACTTTTGGAGTTACTTGACTGTTTTGGGAGGGGGGGGGTCTCTTTTTTTGCCCCTTGAGCACCAAAAATCCAGCCTTCCAGGGGCCATTTTGAAAGTGCCATAAGACCCCACTGGTAAATTGTGCTCCCAAATGAGTTTGACCATGAACTCTTCTATAATAGAGCTTTCAGTTAATGCATGTAACTTTGTCGTCGAGGTATTACACAGAGAGGAGCCTAGGGCTAGAGTTTGGCCAAAACTGATGTTAAAATTACACCTCAAAATAGCCATTATATTCACCTGCCTTCTTGCATTACTTCCATACCTATAAAAATGTTTACTTTAGTCACCCAATTAACAAAATCAGTTGTGAAAAAATGGGCTTATTATGGTTTAGTGTATTTTTGGAACAAACACTTTATGCCCCTCTAAGGCGATGCAAAATGGAATTTTGAGTATACAGCTGTAATTCATACCATAAACAAACCAAATTGTTGACAAGAAGAACTTATTCTGTATTTTGGTCAGGGAAAATGAATTGTCAAAGCCAAATCAGTTTCATTGTTTAGAGATACAACGACTCTTACCTTAAAATTAATCTAAAATGGGCCTCTGATTAGCACAACAAACACATGATTTAGTAAAACAAGGGTGATCTTTTTTCTTTGAAAACCTAGTAACCATCATAGAACTCAAATGATGATGTTCTGACCTAGATATAATGATCTTTTTACAAGACGCTTAAATTTTTCTTTGGTTTATAATCAGTTTCACATCATATTTCTAAGCATTACTCCACAAGCATGGAAAGTCTGCATATTTTGTCAGGCCCATTTTTTAAAATATTTTTACCAGATAAAGTTAGCAACAAAACGTTCGTTAATACATAATCTTCGTCTGACCTTTTAATAGCTTGAATAGTTGTTTTAAATACCCATCAGCAAAGGAGCATAACCATACATACATAGATTTAACTACAAACAAATACAAGCTTCAGTGAGCAGTGTCAAGGTGACCTCCGATTTTCTGAGGCCTTTAGAGCTGAGAAAATGAAACCATCCATCCACAGTTAGAAGAGCTGGACAACAAAAAGCTTTTGTTGCTTTTTTAAAGAAAATAACCCAAACAAAGCTTTGCATTGAGATGATGCAATAATTGTTATTATATCAAATTAACTGGCCCACCATTTTGGACTTGTAGAGAGTAGCACTGCCGTGCAGAACATTTGAAAGTACAATGGCAATTGATTCTTTTTACATCAGGTTTGGCTATTTATAATTGTTACATTGTGATGCAGTCATTGTTTCTAGAGGTTTCTAAAAGCCCAGGATAACCAAACAGGGGTGTCGATATGAGAATATCACTCCTGTTTGCTTATTCTTAAAAAATGGTCTTGTCCTTCTGAATAGTATAAGCTAAGAAAATAGTACCACCCAGTGGGTTATCTGACAGTACAGCAGCATTTGTCTGCGTGTACAAAACATTTAGCAGGGCTGCAGTTACCAAGACACAAGGCAAGGCGCTTGTCTCACCTACATACTTTTAACCCAAAATTTACAAATAATGAAAAACTGCTGAAAATCTGTGTTTCAAGCTGTGTAGATTACAGGAAAAAGACACCTTTTTCAGGGGCTTGCACCTTTGGAAACTGCAGATCTTGCCTCGTCTAATTTAAAAATCTGGTTACCACACTTTTGCTTTCTACTGTTTAATTTTTTGCTAATTGCTACCTCACAATGAGCAATATTGGTGCTCAGTGGTTTTATCCCTTTGGGCAGAGTTATCTAAGGGAACAGTGTATTGCTCAGACAGTACTGAGAACTTGTTTAAAGTTATTAAAAAAAGTTCATTAAAATATCCCTTATCTATTTACTGTTTGATCTTTTTCATGACAGCAACAACAACATCTCCATACTGAAATCCAAAAATATAAATTGATATATATGTTGTGGCTCAATTTTATCCTTGGTCTAAATTTTAATTTCTTTTGTTTTAAACTTATTATTTATCATACATAGCATGGAAAATTGCCTGTCGAAGAAAGCAGAGATGGCAACCTCGGATGTAGGTCCTGGAGACTCTCTATGTTTCACTTCCCCCCTCCCCTTGACTGTCAACAGCCCCACTACCCTCACCGCCCCCCCACCCTGCCCCCAAATTGACCCAGCTGCCTTAGGGAATTATGTGAAGTCTGGAGTGAAGTTGTCGCACTTTCGTCCCTAATCACGATGATTGGTGCTTGGCATCACAAGGTTTTTGCATCCCACGTATTTCTATAATTTTGGGGGACCCACGTATTTCCATTTGTTTTTCCAAGTACTATATTTTTTTGGTGGGGTGTTCTAATGAGGGGTGGCTAGCCACTCAATCCACCCCTCCTGGATCCAAACTCTTACACATGTGCTACCAATTATTGTTGATGAGTGGAGAAAATAAAGCTTGAAAGCAACTCCAAACTCATCGTGCTCCTTAACCCTTTAAGTCCCAATATCCACAAATTCTCCAAACTGGTCTTCATACATTTCCTTAAAGAATGAGTTAAGAGAATTTGGTAAAAGATCAAGGTCTTTTCTCTTTGGTGATCGCATTATTAATTCTCATAACCTAACCTCTTAACAATGTATGGATAGTGTTAGGAGAATATTGATGTTGGACATCAGTGGGACTGAAAGGGTTAATAATAATATTGAGTAACACAAGAGAGAATTAATTTTTTATCTCAGGTAATTTTTGCTTTCCCTTTGTTTCAACATTATGAGCATATATTAATACCTGAGATAAAAATTAACTTTCCAAACATTTGTCAAATGAGATAAACCATGAAAAATTAAACACAAGCTTGCTGAGCAAATTTAATTAGGATGTCCTGATGGGTGATACTATTTTCTTAGCTTATACTATTCAAAAGGACAAGACCATTTTCAAGAATAAAAATCACTCTTGTTCAGTTATCCTTGGATTTCACATGTCAAACCAGAAAAAGGGTTTTGCACTTCCCCATCACTGTTATACCTGAGTACTGAGTAATGGAGTGCTCCCCTGGGTGGACATTCTTAGGTGATTCGAAGTAAACTTAGAAAGTATTGTAAAATTTTGTAATTTTTTTTAGCCATTTCTTAATTATTCTTAAATTTTGCATTGTAGTATTTTTATTTTATATTTTATGTAGGAAGCGTCCTTGATAGGGATAACCTCTAACGTTTCCTTTTATGTATCCTTACATAATAAATATTTGATTTTGAAATTACAACAACAGGGAATGAATAAAACTGTCTTTGTTCAGCTGTCCCCAGCTGGTAGGAAAAAACCTTCCGAAAGCAAGGTATGTATTACAATGTAACAATAACAAGCTGCATGTCATCATGTAGTAATACATGCAACCAACTGCTGACATGGTTTAGCATGTCCTGCTAAGGGGTATTAGTATATACACACTCAGTGATCTTGGTGATTTAAGCAATCTGATTGGTTCGCTATCTCGGACTATTCAACAATATTCACCTCCTAGCGAGTGGATAATGTGTGAGCTCGGTGTTTTTCCCGTTTTTTTTAGAGAACGATCTTTTAAAAGTCGACAAAATCCTAGGGCTGACTTTTTTTAAGGCAAGAAAAGACTTGGAAGGATTCAATACGGCGTTTTTCAATTTACTGTAGCAGGAGTTTTGTGCTCGATGGATTGTTTACAACTCCCATGTATTCGCGTAGAAGAAGCCGTTTCGTGAACTCAGCGTTTTCTAAGAAGAAAATTTTGGCTCAAAAATCGAAGTTTATTTATGACAAACAAATTTAAAAGGAAATGTTTGCAGAAATTCTACATTTCAAGTAAACAGGAAAAAGAATGATACAGGAAGACGACCTCTTACCTCGAGCAACCGAGCCGCCATTTTTGTCAGCACTTCATGCGAAGAACGACACAACATGCCCTTTTGGCAATAAACTTGGCGAGTCAACAGAAAACAACACAGCTCTACTTTTTTTCTCAGGTAAGGAAACAGTTCAAACTTTTAGCGATTCCATTGAAGCCATTACGCTGTTGTTTGCGAAATGAGTATACTTGTGAATTGCCATGTTTGAAAATTCTGCAAAGATCTATTTTTAAACTTACGCGTGATTTGATCTGTCAATCAAATCCTACTTTTGAATGGTTTCCTTTCTGATTTTGTTGAGATCACTTCGTGTGTATATACTAAAACAATTATTCTTCTCAATCTCGGTGAATAGTGGCTTTGGGAATATTTACCTCGCCGCTTTCGCGGCTCGGTAAATATTTTGCCACTATTCACCTCGATTTCAAAGAATAATTGTTAACTATTTCCTCAGATAATGCAGGCCTAAAGGACAAGGCATTTTTAATGAAAAAAAGGCATTCCTGTTTAGTTACCCTGGCTTCTTAGAAACCTAAAGAAACACCGTTTAACAGTAAAAAAACCCACATTTGATATAACGCCTAGCAAATGTTGCTAAAACTCAGGTTGTCCCGTTGGACGGTACTATTTTCTTCGGTAATACCGGCCAAAAGGAAAAGGCCACTTTTATGAATAAAAATATTACTATAGAGTTATCCTAAGCTTGTAGAAACCTACAAGAAATCAAGTTCTACAACACAGTGTAACAAAGAAAGCTAGAGGTGATGTACATGCCAACAAATGTTGCCATAATTTAGGATGTCCCGTTGGACGGTACTATTTTCTTCGGTAATACCGGCCAGCGGGACAAGACAAATTGATATTTATAAAAGGATTGCTCACTATACAGGACCAAGAACTCTTCAAAAGTCACAATAAACGCAAACTTGGTCAACAATACCGTAAAATCACGCTTCTCTGGCGTTAAAACGGCTTTTTTGGCTGTCAGTTTTCCACCACGCTTGAGCCGCCATATTGGATGTTTTCGAGAATTTCTGAAGTCGGTTGAAGTTTTGAAGTCGGCCAACCGGCCCGAATCGGAGACTCGTTCCTAGTACTCCTCGGCTGTTCTTTTGGACGGTATGATTTTAGGCACAACCCCTCGGAAGACCAGGTTCCCGGGGGCTAGGTCTTAATAGATCCTTCGTTCTGCGGCATATTCGTTAGCGGTCCTTTGCTATCCTTACGGTTATGTTAGTATTGTTAGTGTTTTGGGGCCGTAGATCTATTTTATAGACCCGATGTCCTGTTTATTTTTTCATGGCATTGCCCACGTCATCCTATATTTTCTTTGGGAACTCTGGGTGCCAGGTAATACCGTTCCCGTGATCAAGCGCCTGATGATCAGTGAACCGTGCATTTTTAGATCAGCGGCGAGCAAACGAGCTAGTGAACACCTTTCTCACCCTTCTCCCTTTGTTTGATACCTACTATCATCCATTTTGTGACCGAAAAGACAGGCAGAGGAATCGAAATAACAACACATCGCGTGACTTGTTCACCTGGGTTTTTGTGTTAATTTATGTTGCACGTCTATATGGTGTGCTACCATGTAGTGCTTACCACACGCTGATAGAGCTGAACTGATGAGCTTGCGATTGACAGCAGATATGTCATCAATCCAAGAAAAATGTAAGTTATCTTTATGGTATTTGTCTTAATATTGGGAAATGTGTCGAATGTATTAACATAACAAATGTGAGTCATTTTGGCCCACAAACAAGAAACAACCAGAAATGCTATTCAATAAAATCATACAGTTCTAGGAAGAAAGAGTTCATTGTTTTGAACTCGGCTAATTTAATCACAGGTATCCAAGAGAAAATCCTTGAAGCCAAGTCTTCGTTTCGCAACAATTAACAGTCTAAATTATTGCAGCCCTCAGTCTTTTATAGTTTGGAGCCATGGTTGTGCAGTTCACACAGTTAGAGATCAGGATATCAGAAACAGTATAGTAAGAGTGATGCGTCAGTGAACAGAAAGCGGAAGTCGACAGCAAACTTACTTCAACACTTTAGCGTCTTAATTATATAGTGGACTGTAGTTATCTTATTTTTGTTATAGTACTTTCTTTAATTCCATGTCAATCGTAAACCATCTCGGCTGCAAAAGTTGTGACTATAATTTTTGAATAGTCAAAATGAATAAACAATAATGTCTGCGTGTTTTCCTCGGGGCTAGGATGGGCCATTAAATTTATGCAGTAATGGAAAAAACAACAGCGGCTTTTGTTTAACATGATTCCATATAAATGCAAGAAGATCAATAAATTTACCCCTGGCCTGAGAGTTACTGGTATACTAGGGCTCTGAGCATCACTGCAGTGTAAAATGGCAGGAAATGTGAATTCTGTTTAGCTTGTTAATATAATAATTATGTTCATGTTTCAGGAATGAATTGCTTACCCAATCGTTTCAAACATACTTCATGTGTTGAAGGTAAAGCTATAAAGATACTAATTGGGTTGTGAAAGATCAATAGCTGTGGTCACACTACAGACTTTTTACCTAGGTAAATTCGACTTGTTGACAGTTTACCTAGGGAAACTTGATTTTTAAAGTGTGACCGATTTTTCCCTAGGTAACTTACCTCAGGGAAATTTTATCGTGTGGGTCTTGGATATGTCTCGAGAACAAAAGAGTTTCCCCTGACTGTAACCCCAAAGCGATAGCGGGGGAAAAATGAAATACTGAGGTTGCTAGCCAATTGACGCTCATCGGCGAAGGTCTTGATGACAGAACTGGACATAGCTCACGCTGTGAAAGAAATTTTTGGGGCACTAGTTGTCTACGTCTTCGGCTTTCTTCTTCACCTTGCACGTTGAATTAGCATAAGAAGTAACAGCGAGATAAACAAACAACATCTCTTTGATCAGCTAGATCCCTGCGCATCTTGCCTTCGTAAATTTATGCTCCAAAAAATTCAACTGGCGTGAAAACCTTGGGAACCAATATCAGTGGAGTGACCTTCCCAGAATTTTTCACCTAGGTAAAACAAAACCCGAGATGAATTTACCTTGGGAGATTTTTGATGAATTTACCCTAGGTAAATTGCTTTTACCCAGGTAAAAGTCTGTAGTGTGACCACAGCTAATGAGAGAAAATACTTTAATTAAGCAAAGTACCAAGTTTTCTGAGAAAATCCACTTTTGCCCTGACTTTAATTTTGAGCATAAAACGACCATAATTTTTAATGTGGCTATAACTTCTCTCCAGTCAAGCCTGAATTTTCTCTTTTTTTTTCTCAACTGCTTAGCTATAGGTTGCCTATGTAATCAAGCAAATCGTATTCACTATATTCGTTCACTGCAAAACAAAATAAGATGTAAAGGCAGTTAAGTTGGAAAGTGTTGAGCGAGTGAGTGATTTAAAGTCATGTTTTCAACCCATAAAAGAAGAACACTCAGCTGAACGGTACACTATAAAGGCGAACCTTGATCGCAAAAGGTTCGACTTGAAAATAAGCTCTAATCTCCAGAAGGCATCCATTGCTTGACCTTGTTGTTTCTTGACATCATTCTCAGTGGTGGCAATAAAAGAACCTTAGTTAAAGTTATCTACGAAGTCAAGGTCGATGTTGTTAACTGGCAGTTGAGGAAGATTAAGAACCAAGACTTTGGTTTTAATTGGTGGCATTGACATAATTGGAGGCCAACATCTGCAGCAGCTAAGACAAGTGGATTGAGGCATTTGGCTTGTTGCAGCAATTCGCAACTCTGCAGGTTTTCTCTACTAGTTTCGTAGAGAGATCCTCTTCAGAAGAAATATTTTACAACAAACTTACAATCTCTAAAGGGCAAAGAATTTTCTCCTGCATATGCCTGATAAGAATGCTGAGCTGGGGCATAAACAGCCTGATGCACAAGATTTCACCCACAAATGTTTTAGTGACTCACAAAAGCTTCTTCTCTCTTTGTCAAAGAAAACAAACCCACAAAAAAGCAACTATCTGATGAATGTCAGACATAACGATTTGGACGAAAAATCGTGTGTGTAGTTGTTAATGCCTGCTCGGGTGAGAAGGTCAGTAAAATTAAGTTACCCACAAATTTTTAACATAAGAGTTGGTTATGTCACAAGCCAAATGCGAGCCCAAGTCAACCACGAGCCACAAGCCATAAGTCACAAGCTAAGCACAGGCAACCTAGAGTCAAGCCCTACTGTTAATTTAATGGCTACAGAAAAGCAATTAACAGTTTGTAGAAATAATTTGACAGGAAATTTGTAATATGTGTGATGTAATTATACAATTTGTATGCTTTTGTGACCAAGGAAAAGGGTGTTTTGAATTTGTGTAACAAGTTATTGTCACACCTTAAGTACTTGCTCCCACGATTATGAAATGCTCAAACCAGAACCTAGGAAATGTCAACTGTCACACCTGTTGTCCTGCTTCTTCGCTTGTTTGAGCTGCCAATTATATATTAGAATTAACAACAGGGAGCCCGTGGTAACAGCTATAGGTTTTTTTTTGGATGCAGTCCTTCTGTTAAGTGCATGCTGTCCTTTGCAACTGCTCAGGCTGGAGTCATGCAAGGCTTCCCATTTCCTCATATTTGTTCACAGCTGCTCCAATCTTTACATATATACTTTGATATCAATTAACTCTCCTAACTGATTTCAACTTCTATCACAACTGAGGCATAGGTTCTTTGAATGACACACCTTGAAAAGTGATGAGCAGTGGGAAAATACTTTTAGACTTTTTCACTCGAGCACTATACATATATGTATTAAACCAGACATGTAAAATTATTTAGTTTCAAAACCCTTCCTGAGGATCGAATGACGTCTCTAAAATTGCTTTTCTGTGGTCATAAAATCCTGAAATGGAAAAAAAAATACAATTTTTAAGGGCTTGACTCAAGCCTGGCCCATGCTTGGCTTGGGTCATGGGTGACTCGGGCATGCATATTTTGGCTCATGAAACGACCAGACTTATATGAGTAAGGAAAAAATAATTATTAATAACGATTTTCATTGACACAAATTTTTCTTCCTTTTCTTTGGCCGAAAGCCCATCATGTGACCAGCTGCAAATAACTACCTACAATCGGGATTTGCATAGTCACGAAAAATCCTTGAATTTTAAGAAAAGCCTTTGAAGAGTCCTTGAATGCCATTATTTCCTTGAGAGGTCCATCAACTTTGAATTTAGTGGCCTGGAAAGTCAGGGATGAGGGCGTTGCAACCACCGCTTTGGGATGTTTTCAAACTTGTCTGGCTACCCATGCCTATCCCTTTTTCATACCAAAAATAATATTATGAGTTATAATATAAGTTCCAGTCCAATCGATCAGTACAAGAAGACTGTAGCTATTCCTCTTCTTCACTGCTTAATCATCCAAATGCAAGATCGATTTTTACGAAGATCACCACGCCCGCCATCTGCTTTGTCTAGTGTGATTGATTATAGTAAATAAGGTGTTCTGGGAGAAAGACATTCCCTTTCCCAAATCCCTTGGAAATGAGATAAGTAGATGGAAAACACTCTGGCAGTCAACAGATAGCGAGCTTGCAAACAACCTTTCACTAGCACTTTGTGCTTGCTATGAAGATTCTTTCCCAAAATAAACATCCATTGTCTTCTGGTGATTGCCTGCACCCTACTGATCACAAGCATAGAAGCTGAGTGATCGTTTTCACTGGTTCACTTATGAAAGGAATCAAGACCTGCTCTAGGTTAACAATGTCTGAAGAGTGATTCTCTGATCTTGCAGTGATCGCCATGTACTACTCTGAGAGATTCGAGGTAGAGGTTAAGATCAGAGCTAGACGAAATATGTCAGGAAGCCTTTGTAAAGGCTCATCCAAGAAAGCTCTTTCAAGGGAGTCTGTTTGATTGAATAGGCGGGTAAAGAAAGAGACAAACAACTATTGTTGTTGCACAGTACTCTTAGTCCTTAATATAGTGTCTCACATTTGACAAATTTATACCTCTGAAATCAAAATGAAGAAAATCTACATATCCAAACATTACCCTCCCTTCCTCCTCCCCCATTCCTTTGGCCCCGGGATGTTTGCCTTGAACTCTCATACTTACAACCCCCTCTTTGACGAAATCCTGGATCAATCCCTGAAAGTTTTTTTTTTTAGTTGTCTAAGGCAGAAATATAAATATAAATCATATCTCAGAGAATAAAGAGGCTCTTTTTTATGCATTAATTAACTATCAATTAAGACTAGTGAACTGAAAACTGGACGTGAAGCAAACAATTGAAGCCTTAAAGCCAATTGTTAGAATAGACTGCACTGGGAATGCCATGCATTGTTGTACAATCTGTGAGATTATATTCCTGGTAGGTGGTCCTTGAAAATAAATTGAAGAGTTTTTAAGACCTTGAAAAGTCATTTACAAATAGTTACAATTTTTTTTAAGATCCCTGATAATGGTCTCCTTGTGTGTAATATGTCTTCCAACCGTGTTTGGCTGCAAATAACATTCTGCTCATGTGCTCAATGAAATGATACCATTTAGTTATTTTACTTGCAGCCGTATTTCTTGGTACCGGCAACTGTTCTTCCAAATTCATTCACCAGAGACTTTTCTTCCATTTCAATACCTAGTTAATGACTCTTATTATAACCTGCTATAAGACAGTGCTATAAAATATGTGTAGAGTGATATTAAGTAAAACAAAAAGGGTATTTTTCGGTATGCTACATCAGTCCGTTGTGACTATTAAATCATGGTTGCTATTTTTGTATTGGTTTTTGTTGAATATTAAATTTTCAAATAATTTACAGCCAACAGAATTTATTCAACATGGCTTCTGCTGGTACACCTTCATATGCATCTACCAAGGAGACAACAAATTATGCTCGTCTGTGTCGTCTTCTTGTGGATGTAGGATCCCAGGCATTGAGAAACAAATTTGATAGCATTCACTCACCAGCAGGACTGCATAGAGTTCTTACAAAGCCTCCTGCACACCCAGTACTGCAGACACTTAGAAAGAAGAGAATTCTCAATCCCACTCAATGGGGCAAGCTGTATCCCCCTTCACTTTCATCCTTATCTTCGAAAGCTTTTGATGTCACACTGCTGATGTTGCTCCTAAGGAATATATGTGGCTTGATTCCTCCGACCACTGGTTGGGATAATCTCCCACCTCCTGCAGATGCTAGTGATGAAGCTAACTTAGCTAGGGTGAAGTATTACCGGAACCTTGTAGTTGGACATGCCAGCCAGGCATCTGTGGATGATGGAACTTTTAATACCTATTGGCAGGATATAAGTAATGCATTGATAGGACTTGGTGCAGATGCTACTGCTATCAGTAAACTGAAGACTGAGAGCATGGATCCTGTCATTGAGAAACACTACCAAGAATTACTGAGGGAGTGGAAGAAAGATGATGATAGCAGCAAAGACAGACTTGATGAGATTGAAGGTATGTATGTTGGAATCTAGTGAAGTAAAGACATTAATGTACGTTCTCCCTTTTTTCCTCTTTTTCCTTTTTTGGCCTCAAATCTAGTTAATTTATTCTATCCTTGTAAACTGTCGTAACTTGGCAAATAAATGATTGTTGTCGTTGATATTTTTGTTACTTACCATCGTCAATAATACCATATTCTTTTGCTTAGTTTGTGGTGTCCTGACTTCCTGCTGTTTGATCTTTAATAAACAGACCAGCTAAAGCACATGAATGATGAGACACTGAAAAAAATTAGTGACAGGTTGGAAATTTTGACAGATCCAGAGGGTGGAAAGCATAAAGGTATGTTAACTTCGTGATAAGTAGACAAAAGGGATGCTAGAAGTCACCTAGATTGTACTTTACAGAAGCTGTTACTTTTTTACCGAACGTTTTATACAAAATTTTTTTGTGGATGGAGCGTAATTTTTGCATCTTGAAGACATCCATGGTCAAAAACTAGTTGTGGACAGCACAGCAGTGAATAATCCTTCAAGAACGTCTAGCTAATGTGGATTCCATATAATCACAGAAAACCCAAGCAGATATTTTGATTCAAGATTGTTTTCCATATACTGGTGTCACAGCTGAAAGGGTTAAGAATACTGAGAAAGTGGTAGCAATAAAAACTATTTCAACAATAAATTGTTGGTGTCGTTTTTGTATGTAAATGCAAAAAAATTATTTTTCCAGAAAACATAAGAGAAGACCTCAAGGAAATCAAAAGCGAACTTGAAAGGATGAACGAGAAACTGCAAACTTTCGCAATTGAAGGTAATTTACATTGTCTAGTCCAGTCACATCGCATGACCTTCATCGAATAGGACACATACGCCACTCCCACATTTCCCATAATTTTTGTAATTTGTTTACCTACAGAGCACTAAGGAGTTCATGAGAACTCGTTGAAACGTGTCCGTGCATTCCAGATCAAATTGGAATTTGAAAGTGTTGGTTTTTAAGGAGAGGGGAAAACTGGAGTACCCGGAGAAAAACCTCTCAGAGCAAGGGAGAAAACAAACAACAAACTGCTCCTTATTTGCCCCCCAAATTTTGCATAATCTATGTTTTCAATTTCTCTTAGGTCACCTATAATACCCAGGAGAAATGAAAAACAAAGGTTATGCAAAATTTTGGGGGCAAATAAGGTGCATTATGGGAAATGTGGAAGTGGTGTATACACTGCTTTCTCTTTCTTGAAGAATCGTATCAATGAGATCTCAGTTAATATGGATACCAAAGAAACCTTGCAAAGTGTCTGTAGCGTTTGACCATTATTTATATTATGCACCTTGTTCGATGCTGCTGGACACTCTCTTGTTTAGTACGTAATACTTATCATGTATATTGTGCAAATTAACAGAAAAATATGACCAAATGCGCATAATATATAGGCATATACCTTTATACAATGTGGTGAATATTACATGCGTAGTAATTGATTGTCCCCCATGATCTATTAGAGACACACGTGTGATGTCACTGAAACCTGTTTTCTTTATTTGTCCAACATGGCATGCTGTTTTGAAAATGTTTGCGTGATTGGAATCTAGTCTGAAATGTCAGCCATCTCCTCCCCATAACCCCTATGTGGAGGAGACCACTCACATTTTGGACTACATAGAATCTGTTTGTTAAAGTAAAAAGTGTGCGCTGTGAGATTTCTGATTAAAAACCCAAGTGTGTAAATACAGTGAGCACATCCATGTGGCATTGTGTTTATTATGTTCATACCAAGACATACATCTGGCATAGTGTTTATATGGCTCTATTAAATGCAAGCATGCACATCCCCCCTCCCCTATGCATTTGCTGGGTTTTAGTCATTTTTACTTTACAAAACTGCAAATGCCCGAGGGTGGGAACCAGCCGATTCATACGAAAGCTCTTTTGTGGGCCTTGAAAATGTGTGCAAATGCCTCACCTTGGGGATGAAGCAAAAATTATGTCCTTAAAAAAGACTGAAATCCGCTGTGCTTAAATGTAGATGGACAAAACAATATTTTTCTCACTGCGTACATAATTAGTTCATCACGGAATGTGACTCTAAGACTTTACATTCTGCCATATTTGCTTTCATGTCTCCCGAACGGGCATGATGCTTTGCTGTCCTTCTGCTTAACTTCCTGTGTTTTGCATCTATCGGTGATCATTTGGCTCGGGTTCCAGTCAGGTAAGCTTTTGTCACAACCACTACAACCATCAACCTGGCACCTACCCGGGTCATGTTTACAAGTAGCTCCTACACTACTCACCTACCCTGTATTCAACGCTTCATGCGCTTCTAATTTGAAAATGGTATAGATGCAGCAATAACTGAAAAGGATTAGTAGAGACCAGGCAAGCATAGGCTTGTCTTTTGTTTCTGTTGTGTAAAAGCTCATTAGCAAACCTATCCACTCAATGAGTATGCAAGGACGCACTTTTATCTGGGCAATTTTATTAGCATATGAAAAATGTATGACTTTCCACTTAGTAAGCAGTAATTTGTTAAGGGCTAACACGTGGATTAATTATTTTAGAAATGAAAGTTGATAATGAACTTGCAATAATTAGTCTACCGGTATATTTTAAGGATATCAAAAAATGAAAATATGTTTTAAGAAAATAACGAAGCGAAACGAACCGAACCCCGGGCCTTCGACGCGTAAGGTCAACATGTTATCTATTGCACCACGACAACTAATAATAATAATAATAATTAGTTATAGCTATCCTCTAAGTGCCTCTATACGCGCGCGCTGTTGAATTTGTTTAGAAATGTCATGAAATACAGTAATTGATGAAAAATAGTTGAACTTAATTCCATTGCATTGAAAATAGTGCAAACTTAAAGCAAGGGGCGCGCATACATCAACCCATGGCCTGGCCATTACCTCACGCATGCGCACAGCCATATCACGTGGGCAGTGGCAGCCATGGACAGCTGTTTCGCCCTTACTGGGGCCTATCAGCGTGGCATAGCCGTCAGTCAGTGAATGGGGAAAACCCGTTCTTTTTTTTGTTTCGAGGCGGGCATACATGGCAGAGTGCAATGCCAAGTCACCCATTTAACAACAAAGAACACGGCACTGTACTACACCATACTATACATTACAGGTTAACATGCCTCAGGGTGGGTGCACAAGCACGCCAAAAGTTGCCGGGGTAATGAGCCCGCCACCCCTTACACAAGTACATTACTGGACAAGCACGACAGAGGGCAAAACGGCACAACCAGACAAGTTAAAAGACATGAGATGCGATAGCTAAGCACAGACTGACAACAGACACATGACCGGGAAGGACACCACGAAGCTGATGGCGCGCTATGAGATGGAGAAAAAGTGCCAGGCAGCAACGCAGGGGACCAACATCCAGGAAAAATAAACAACAAACAAGGGCTAACAGCAAACGACAATCTGGGAGAAACCCTAAGAGGCTGATGGCGCTCTATATGGTGAAATAAAAGGGCCAGGCAGAAAGGCAGGGGGCCAACACCCAGCAAACAACTAACAGAGTTTACAAGTGAACTACCAAATGACCATCAACAACAGACGCAACGACGCCACACGCACCCCACTGGCGGACGTAAAATCGACGGCGATGAGCAGAAAGAAAGCATTCAAAAAACAGCGGAAGATAGAACTGTACGCGGACCCAACCCTTTGCCAGTAGATCAGCAGCAATTGGAGCAACATCACAAAAACGATAATCGTAACTGGCCTGCCACGAGAAAAACTTACAGACATTCAGCATGTAATCAAAGATGCGAGGGACGCAGAGGAGCTCATCCTGGTTAAAGCCAAACAAAACATGACGGCATGCTAGGGACAGAACAAGAGTGGAACAACGAAGCATAAGAGCTTGTAACCAGGACAAAATAGACTGTGCAAGGGGACAGTAGAAAAACGGGTGGTCAAGCATCTCTGAGACTGCAGGACTACAGGAGCAGGCGAGCGGGACATCTACCATGCCAAAGGTAATCACCAGACGAGGGGCCGTGCGGAGAAGTCCATGCAAGATCAACCATGCCAGATCAATCACAGGGCGGTCAAGAGGGAACCAAAACAGCTGGTCCCGTGTAGAATGCCAGTACAAAGCCCCCAAAAGAGGAGCAAAATGACGAACACAATTGGGCACCGTCGAGTGGTTGGCTACAAGAAGAGAGTACACTGACTTCGTGGTAGCTTCGGCAACCACAATAGGAGACTCACAAGAGAAAGAACCCATGATTAAAGACTCCCGAGTGGCTGAGAAGGATCCCTCGACAGCGACCCATGCGGAGAGAAGGCCAGGATAAAACGGAGGCAAAGACGATAGATCAAAAAAGTAAGGGCGTAAGAGGACCACACCTTGCCAAGAACGGAAAGCCTCGCGGCAATAATAGAACAAGAATTGCATCCAGCCTAAAAAAGAGGTAAAAAAACGTCTAACCCACTTAACGAGACAGACACTGCTCCAAAACCACCAGAACCATGAGGTTGGACGACAGCGTCTCGACAGACTAAGTCCCGCTTACCACCCCAGAAAAAGGAGAAGGCAAGATGGGAGAACCCACAGATGACCCACTGCGGTACAGGAATTAGAGCAGCAACATACCAAATACGTGCCAGAGCAAGGGCATTAAGAACGACCGCCCGACCACGAAAGGATAAGCTACGAGAATGCCAAGCAAGCAGACAGTTTGCAACAGAATCGATCCTAGGGCGCCGTCACCCACACCTATGAACACACCCAAGACTTTGATGAAGGAAGATGACCACTGGAGCAGAATAGGGGGGTCTAAACGATCACTCCAACCGCCTAACCACAGGCCTTTGCACTTAGACAAGTTCAGACATTCAAAAAGATAATAAGAATCAAAAACAATGGCACGATCAGCGTTGACAACAAGGGACGTGTCGTCAGCATACTGTGATATAACGGGCAGCAGGAGTGGGGCTCCCGGGAGGCACAGCCCAAAGATCTCCGGGCTAGAATGGATATAACAGACCAAAACTTCCACGTACAACACATACAGCAGGGGAGATAGCGTGCAGCCTTGTCTAACCCCTCTAGTCAGACGGAAGAAGGGGGTAACATGCTCGTTGACATTAACAGCGCTTTCAATGCCAGAGTATAATAGGTTGACCCAACGGATAAAGGAAGGGCCGAAGCCCATACGAGACAAAGTGGCCCGAAGGAAATCCCAGTCAACTCGGTCGAAAGCCTTTTCCTGGTCAAGGGATAAAACAGCCACAGCAGTGCCGGAGTGTGTGACGTCCCTTAAAAAGGCAACATTATCAGCAATGAAGTGACCAGGGACACCACACGTCTGGTTGCTAGAGACCACAAAATGGAGAACCTTCACTGTGTTGTGCAGATGAATCCATCTCTTCCTTGGGAAAAAGTGACAAGTAAAAGTGCAAGAGAATAGAGCTAACATCTTCCAAGTCAGCCTTAACCGAACCATCAGAACCTCTAAGGGCCGTAATCAAACGGTCTTCACCACATTTCCTCTCAAGGCGACAAAAGTAAGCAGATGAGCACTCGCCTTCCTCAGCCCCTCGGACTCTAGCCCAGGCACGAGCCCCTCAGCCTCGGCTTCATCTAGCTTGCGCAGCTCATCCAAGGTGGAATGGTATGGGCCCAGACAAAACATGTGACTGGAGTCAACCTGACTCTTAAGATGGGACCCAGATTAGTTAAAAGATCACGACCAGAATGCAGACAGGCCACTCGATCCTTACAGTAAGTGATAGTAAGGCCCTTAATTTTGGACTTAGCCGATTCCCACCAGTCAATCATGAAAGCAAAAGAGTGCTTGCGCGAACGCCAGGAGGGCCAGAAAGACATAATCAGAGCCACATATTCCACTTCCTGGAGGACTGAGCAATTAAGCTTCCACACACCAGGCCCGCGAGACATGCACAGGGGAATGTCACAAGACAGAGCAACAGCGTAGTGATCCGAAAAAGGACAAGGGACAATTTCACAGCTGCAAACTGAGGGTAACCAGAAACCAGGGACCCCAATCAAATCAATACGCAAAGCGAAAGCCCCATCAGAGCAAAGCCAAGTGAAGGACCGCCATGTGGGGTGCAA
>BOPM01001038.1:4429-24642 GCA_022179025.1 Porites australiensis | reverse complement strand
ACCACTCAGTAGACACTCGTTGATGCTGGCAAGTCATGATTCGCGGATTGAACTTAACATTGTTCAGCTTGCGAGCACATCCAATGATCGCTCAAGCCAGCTGGGATCACTTTCACCAAATAGATGTTATGAGGTTTCTTGCTGCAAATATCATCAAGTGTGGGGGGTTGGACTCGCACGTGATTCTCGTGAGGCTGGTAATGAGTTGTTTCAGACCAAAGGAGGCGAGAATGGATTTAATTTCTTTGTGATCTGAGGACACTAAAAAGTTACATTAAATGTCACCTGAGAGAATACATTATTTGTTTTCAGCTGACACCGTCGAAAGCATTGATTCAAATGTTTGCAATTGAAATCTATACAGAGATGTTTAGTAGAATCCGCAGGGCGGTAAATGATATCAACTAAAAAACCTTTAGTTTTAGGAAATAATATCTCAATCCAGATACATTCAATATCTCCTTGTTCGAGATCCATTCGTCTTTGAAATGTAATAGATGAAGAAATATAAACACCAACACCTCCACCTTGACCAGAAGCCTTTGACTTTGCAATAAAAGTGTAACCTTCAATTTGGACCTCGGTTTCACTTTCGAGGGATAAATGTGTTTCGCTGACCGAAAAAATGTGTATATTCCGTGCAGGATTTGGCACATGATACTTTTGTTTGCCAATAAACCTCTAATGTTTTGATGTAGAATTTTTGTAAAAAGATTTTTCTGACGGGAACTAGCTGAAGCCTTTCTACAAACCAATACAACTTCCTTGACTCAGAACTTTTATTCACTTGCTGTTTGTGAGTTACAAAGTCTATCAAAAATTTTAAACAACTGAAGTTAGTCTTTTAACTGATACATGTCACTATTTCTTCCCTTGAATGGTAAGAAAATCTGGTCGGGCCCATGGAGAACCCATTTTTATACCAGCCAGAAAACCATCTGCTTAGTGTAAACTAATGCTGACGTAAGTCTAATCTGATTGGTTGAAACAGCCTCATTAGCATGAAACCTTCCAGATAATTACTTTGTCAAAATGGTTTTTGGTTTTTCTACCTAAGTTTTCACTATTAAGCTTAGATTGACTAGCCAATACAAAACAAGGAGAACAATATAAGAACTACAAAGTATCTGGTCATAACAACAGACAGGAAAGTACTATAATTACAGTTTGAAAATCTTAGGTTGTTGTCGATTTACAGAAGGTGTTAAGCTTCTTCATTCAAAATGATTGGCTAAAACTTTTCCATAAATTAACTACGGACGTGACTGGAACTCAGAGGACAAATTAAAAATGCAGTTCGCGGTAGAGAGCAGAAATTACAACAATAGATATTTACATATGTTTACTTTAACCAACTCTTGTGAATTGGGAGATATTCCATACCATTGTTATTAAAATAATTTAAGTTGCTTACAAACACCAACTATATGAATTCGATCGAAAACAAGGGAAACAAACTAAAAATTAACCAAAAAAAAGGTTAGAGGTCATTTCCTGGAAATCTAGACGAGCACTCAAGTCAAGGTTGAAATATCAAACCATGCGATATTTTGAAATGTAAACTAGCCTTTTTTTGGGTTGTCGTGGAAGTTGCGGACGTGTACTAAAATAGAACATATTTGTTTAAGAACGAATTCATGAAAGTAGAGGGTTTATGTTGATGAATATTTTATTTGTCGAACTTGTAAAGGTATTTAGCCATTTTTTCGTGTTATTGTGTGAATTTCTGATTAAAGGAGTATGTTATTGGTTTCTTTCTATACAAGCAGCAGAAATCAGAGAGAAATTCAGTTATGTTAAATATGAATATCAGCGAGTTCGCCTTCTGGTGTTTGGTATAACTCCAAATTCTAGTTAATTCACGCATTTAGAAATTTATTGAAAACATACCTATGAATTGGCTTGGGTTTTCAGAGGAAATCTCCGTTATTGATTTTAGGAAATTTTTGGGTTGGTCAGCGGGAAGTTGGTGACTCGAGATCAAAGACCTAAACAACCTAGCCAAAGAGTGGAGTAAATAAGGTCAAACTTGGTCAAATTTAGCCGTGTCATGTGTGACTGACTTAAGTTACTTTAAATGATCGTCACAAAGGTCCAGTCCAGTAACCGACTCAGTGGGGCACTGCCTGATCATACTGAGGTTTGAGTGCTAATCCACCCTTCCTTGTGGGATAAATCACTATCATTAGAACATTATTGAGTTTTACTGAGGATAAAAAAAAGCAAATAAACGACTTCATCATAATTAGTTAACGGAAGAAAAATAAAATCCAAGAAGGACGAGGAATGACACTCTATCTGAAATTATGAAATGGATAACACTCCGTGCTAACTACCGAAAACACAGCCTGTTACCCAGGCCAGATCAGCTCGTATGGCTCGCGTTACCTCATATCAGTCAACACTTGTTTATTTCGCCTGGGGGGATACGTGCTTCGCACGTACAAGTGGCGGTTAAGTCTCGTAGCGTCTTCCCCAAGCTTCGTGTTTTTCGCACTACTTCTATTGCGATTAGCTTTAGCTCTGTTATATGCCAATGTTTAATCGTTTTACAATTCAGCACTTGCCGGCCTAAATTACTGTTATATTGGCTTGAGCGAATTATGAACTGCCTATACTCGTTCCATTAGGTTGCACGATGCTGAGCCGTAGGTTTTCAGCTTATAGTGCCGTGGAGAGTAAAGCTTTTAGGTTGCGTGAGGTTTTTGGTCCTACCGGTCCGATCCACCGCGGTACACTCCGCTGGGGAGATAGGTTGGGCTCTAGTCACGCTTTTGTCACACGGGGAAATCGAACGTCACGCCGATAGCGGAGCGGTGTTCCCCCTTTGACGCCAATATGGAGTGTAGTCTTTCTTTACGTTTGAATTTAATATAGTACTGTATAGGAATCGCGTAGTCTTTTTACCTGAACACAGGAGCGGCGACATTAACGTTCATTTGCTCGTACGTTGAAATGTGCTATTTACACTTTTAAATATATATTTCTTCAAGTTCCCAGATATATTTCAAAGTTTGTATATGTTGAAATATGTTTGCGAAAATAAGTGCACTTTTCTTATGAGTTTCGGATATCACAAAAAAACCTATGATGTCGGTCACATGTTGTAGTTTTAATTTAGAGTAGCTGGACTGTTATTCATTGTGAAATATTTTGCGATGTACAGTGTGATGGTAAATGTATGGTGGGAATTGTTACTGATAATATGACGCTAACTATAGATTTCAACTGATATATACACACAAGGAGTAAGAGGTATTTAGGTGGTGATTCTCCCTGCTACCAGGCAATACATTACGACAGACAATAAAGGATTGATTAACGGATTTAAGTTAAAACATTAATAAGCATAATAGGACGACATACTTAGGAAAAACATAAAATCTATTTATAACCATTATTCAAATAATCACTTAAGCAAGTTAGAGGTAAAAAGTTCAGGTTTGATCAGTTGGTAATTATAATTAAGAGAAGAAGTTGACAGCTGAATCAAATCTTACATCATGAAAATTGAGAACTTGAGGACGTGAGTGCCTTGAGAACATCTGAACTTCGGTCTTAGGACAGGATGCCTTCATAATGGCACCATTCTTCGAAACGAGGTGCGTCGGCCATGGCGGTTTGATGATCTTGGTGATGGACTGCATAGTCGACTTAAGGAAGATCAGGCACATCGTTTTCCCGTCGTACCCAGGTGGCAAATAGTTGGTCAATAGGTAGTTAAAAGCCGTCTTACCATGCTGAACACTCTCCTCTGGTAAACCGCGCAGCAAAGGTACGGAGAAGTTTCGTTTCCGTCTCAGTCAGTCAATTTACCAACAGGCGAAAGGCAATACGCCTAAAGTGCCACCACGGATGGTAAAAGCTGCGCCGGAGAAGAGCCCGCAGTTCTGCCACCACTTTGTAAAAAGACTTTTCTGACGGGGACTAGCTGAAGCCTTTCTATAAAACCAATACAACTTCCTTGACTCAGAACTTTTATTCACATGCTGTTTTTGAGTTACAATTTTCTCTCTTAAATTAGTGTTACACCCATTTTATACCAGCCAGAAAACCATCTGCTTAGTGTAAACTAGTGCTGGCGTAAGTCTAATCTGATTGGTCGAGACAGCCTTATTAGCATGAAAAAAAGGTTTTTCTTCCTAGAGTTTCATTATTAAGCTTAGGTTAACTGGCCAATACAAAACAAGAAGAGCAATATAAAAACTACAAAGTATCTGGTCATAATCAATCTTTTCATAACAACAGATAGGAAAGTACTACAATTACAGGTTGTTGTCGATTTACAGATGTTAAAAGCTTCTTCACTGAAAATGATTGGCTAAAACTTTTCCATAAATTAACTACGGACGTGACTGGAAACTCAGAGGACAAATTGAAAATTACAACAATAGATGTTTACTTTAACCAACACTTGTGAATTGGAAGATATTCCATACCATTGTTATTAAAATAATTTAAGTTGCTTACAAAAACCATCAACTATATGAATTCGATCGAAAACAAGGGAAACAAACTAAAAACTAACCAAAAAAAAGGATAGAGGGCATTTCCTGGAAATCTAGACGAGCAGTCAAGTCAAGGTTGAAATATCAAACCATGCGATATTTTGAAATGTAAACTAGCCTTTTTTTGGGTTGTCGTGGAAGTTGCGGACGTGTACTAAAATAGAACATATTTGTTTAAGAACGAATTCATGAAAGTAGAAGGTTTATGTTGATGAATATTTTATACGATGAACTTGTAAAGGTATTGTACCTCTAGGATGCGTCTTTTCGCTGAGATGATACTTTGATTTACAGCACTATCGAGTCTTATAATGATGCCGCCAAACTGCAGCGAGATCTAACAGCACTTCAAGAATGGGCCCAGAAATGGCAAAGAAATTTAACCCCAGCATATGCCACGTCCTAAGAATATCGAGGAAGCAAAATCCTGTTGAGTCTAACTACGTCCCTATTGGAAACGTTTTAGATTCGGTCACCCACCACCCCTATTTAGGCGTAGAATTGTCCAGAAACCTCGATTTGGGCCAGCATGTAAATAGCAAAGTCATGAAGGCCAATCGATCACTCGGATTTCTCCGGCGAAACCTGAGCAGTTGCCCCGAGGGAGTGAAAGAGGCAGCCTACAAAGTCCTTGTGCGACCTCACGTGGAATACGCTAGCTCTGTTTGGGACCCACACTTAAGAAAACACGTCAAACAAATAGAGGTAGTATAAAGAAGAGCCGCATACTTCGTAAAAAACTGTTATATGCGGGAACCAGAAACAGTTACAAACCTCTTGAACGAGTTAAACTGGATACCCTTGAAGGTACGAAGAACAATCTCGCGGTTAACCTTATTCCACAAAGCAATTCATGGTGATGGCGGCCTTGCCTTTCCCAGACTATGTTATGAGGCGCAGAAGACATTTAAGGAACCCTAGCCAGAACAAGTTTATTGAACTGCTGCCAAATACTGAGACTTATAAGAACAGTTATTTTTGTACTACTGTCAAGGACTGCAATGTATTACCAAGCGAAATTGTTAACATCAAGTCCGCAGATCGATTAAAAAAAGTCGTATTGTAGTATTTTAGTCAATGATGAATTTAATATTGCATAGTGATTGATGCTGTGGAATTTTTATGCATTTTATCTTTTGTAGAAAATTTTTTAACGTCATTACTTCTAATTTTATTTCATTTCATTTAATTAGGCGTCTTGCGTGATGGCAAACCCGTTGCAAGACTACAAATTTTTGAATAAAGGTTGAATTGTGAACAACTAATAATAGGTGAATATTCGTAATATCTGACATTACATCCCAATAAAATATCGCTTAGTTAACTTACTATACTGTAACCACCTAAGAACATCCTCTTAATTTTAAGCATAAATAAAATTGGGTAAGAGTAAACTAGATCAAAGCTAAAATTTCCAATGGTTGCATTTTTATCGTTTAACATTTTAAGGCCCTTTTTAGAGACAAGCTGGCTAAGTTCAGGGATGTCATATCGATGAACATCTTGTTGATCATGGTCAGCTCAAACTTGGGTGTTGTTGTTAAAAAGACAAGAACTGCAGCTGACTCCACTATCATCGGGGCAGAAGCATTTCAGGTGAAACTTCAAATGACATTGCGAGCAAGCCATACTGCTTTGATGTTTCTTTAAAGCCTTTGAGCACGAGACACATCTGTCGATCGGTCCAGGGCAAGTTTCGATATCGCCGATAGGAGAAGCAGGAGCTGAATTAGCGACATGCGCAATGTTCGAAGCTCAGTTCCATTTATTCGGCGGTAGGACCAAAGCGAAGGTTTCTCGTAGACCATGGCTTTGTTCCAAATCGTATAGCACGTTTGAACTACAGAAGGCCTTCTTTGTAACGTTGAAAATGGCAGAAGCGAACAGAGCGAAATAACACGTAACCGCCCATAACAACCCCATGCTTGTTTAACTAATGTTAAACAAACTTGTGAAATTAATTATCTTTAAAATTTTTGTCAATGAAAATCTGGAAAGATATATTTGAGGAAAAAAAGGATGATTTTGACGGTAAAAGCCGTACTTTGACTGATTTCGTCGCATTTGAAGAACATATGACCGACAAAGCAATATCAAGTGTCTCGCAAAACCGTCGCGAAGTCTCTTGGTGACGACGTTGTAAGGCTTGCAACTCTCGCCAGGACGAGTCAAAAAGCTTCAAAAGTGCATAAACTTCTGTCTCAAAGTTGGCCTTAGTGCTAATTTGAAACATTCAAAGTCCTCGTAAAGACATCTTATCCTTCCATGAAAGGGACAAAATCATAACATCAAAGCTCTGGGCACAGTGCACCCTCAGCACTTCTTGATCGCGGAACGGGAATGATCGATGTATGACAGTTGTCATCATACCGGTCACCGAAACCCAGAACTGAAGCAATGAGGAGAACATTGTTTTATTCCACTATTAAAGAACTAGATGCTCTTAACTTAGAACCAACCACCTCCTTTAGCTTAATGAAGACAACACTGACTAATAACGTCGCCTCAAACTATACGGTGGGCAATTTTAAAGTTAAAAAGTTATTCTGATTTTTAAAAATCCGTGCTTTTTTAATATCATTGTAGATTGGATTCCCTTTTTTTACCAGTGTATTCACTTCCGTTTTTAACATCTCTTAATTTTTTAAATCTCTAGAATTTTTAAGAACTTTTTATTATAATCACTATTTGTAAATAGGCTTTTTATCATGATTGTTGTAATTTTATTGTTATCAATTTTGTTTTTAGAGGGCCACTAGGGAGGGAGAATACTAGAATTTTTAAGATCTTTTATTGCAAATAGGCTTTTTATCATGACTATTGTAATTTATTATTATCAATTTTGTTTTTAGAGGGCCACTAGGGAGAATACTTTTCTTAGTAATTGGTGTCACCCTCTTAAAATAAAGGTTATTATTATTATCACATATCAGGCACTTTCTTGCGGAGCCGACCAATTAAGAATGATGTCTACACCCGAGTTGCACATTTGCATATCGCTGTGCCTACGATAACTTGTTCCTTACGCTACGCGACGAGTTAAAAGAGAAAGGTTTCAGTGAGGTTTCAGATAAGATCATCACCCATCCCTATCCCTTACCTATCGCGAAACTCGTAGTAATATGCTGACTTGTGACTACTCAGTTGATTTACTTCCTCATTATTGTAACTAATGGATTTTTTTTTTCCTCAGACGGAGCCAAGTTTGAGCAGATAAAACATGAAATAAAAACCATTAAAGAAAAGATTGTTTCTTTGGGTACCACAGAGCAAGAAAGCAGTGATAAAGGTGCATAAATATTTAGTGCCTAAAATAAGCTTTAAGAAAGTGTAACTCGAACGGATAAAGCAAAGGAAAGATCAAGCGTTAAAAGGACTATTTTGGGTGTCTTAAGGCGGGGTTTCACTGTGGTTCAAAGTATCAATAGACCTCTCGCGTAAAGAAGGATATATCGCTGCACATGTTCAAAGGTTAGCGTTTCGTTCCTCAGTTTAACTGTCCTTAACCCTTATTATCGTTACGTTATCATCAAATTTTGCAAACCAAGCTGTTTTTTAGTTAAACTTTGTAATTATAAAAGGTAAATAGTAGGATAAAGGAAAGCTCACTACTACAATAGGAATGCAGCACAATAATATATATATTTTTTCCTTAGGCGCTTTTGACCCAACTGAATTTACTGATGGAATTCGCCAAATCTACAACATTCGTGAAGGATGGCTTGCACCCTTCCCTTGGTGCGAATATTTTCGATTCAACCTTGATAACATTTTCACTAGACTCAAAATAGTGAGCAGGAAGAAAGAAAGGGGAACAAAGAATAATGAAACTGTTGCTATGAATGAAATCTTCAAACCGCACGAAGAATGCGCAAATCCTAGGACGGTTTTAATCGAAGGGAAGCCAGGTATAGGGAAGACCACATACTGTAATAAACTTGCTTATGACTGGGCAACAAAGAAACTGGGGGAAGAAAATCCTGAAGGATTTTCTCTTCCAAACTTCCAAGAAGTGTTATTGCTTAAATGCAGAGATATACAGTCAAACCTTTGTGAATCCAGTGAAGAACAACATTCCACTCAATCTGCTAAAGAAAAAGAAAAGGAATTCTGTACGCGTGCCCTTTGGGACGCTATTGATGACCAGCTTCTACCTCGAGATATCACAAAGGAAGATAAGGAGGAATTTTTCAAATTCGTTCGCAATAATCAGCCAGACATTTTACTGGTTCTTGACGGATTGGATGAGTTAACCACTAATTTGTTACCACCCTTTATAGAAATCATTCAAGGAAGAATGCTTCCAAAATGTCACATTCTGGTTACAGCACGAAGCGAAGTTGGGATGAAGGTGCGAGAGTGCTGTGATAGCTTGCTAGAAATAGAAGGATTTACCCAAGAAAATGCCCGAGAGTTTATTGTTAAGTACTTCAAAACGGAAGCAGAGGAATTGGCCCAGAAGCTATTAAATAAACTAGAGCGTGACCAAAACCTCAGGCAGTTGACAGAAAGTCCTTTAAACACAGCACTTCTTTGTCTGCTTTGTGAAGACTTTAATGGGATTTTTCCACAAACTGGTACACAGCTATATCTCGAAATAGTAGAGTGCGTTTTAAGAAGATACAGAAAAAAGAAAGGATTACCAGACATCAACGGCGAAGACCTCATTGTTGTATACAACACTCAACTAAAACAGCTGGGCACAATTGCATTGAACGGTCTGCTTAATGGCAATGTGTACTTTTAGAGGAGTGAGTTTGGGAATTTTGGTGACGAATTACCAGAATTCGGATTTTTGTCAGTTGAGCGTGGTCGGAGTAAGCGGAGACCAGCTGTGTATTATTTTTTCATTCACAAAACCTTTCAGGAACTGTTTGCGGCATTTTACCTCTGTCATCAGATCCGAGATAACGAGGTTTCTCCAGAAATTTTAATTTCTGACAACAGATATTTCGGCGAGCTCAAACAGCTGCTTGTGTTCACATGCGGCCTGCTGGCGTCGCAGTCTAAAGAGATGATTAAGGCTTTGATCACGAGCATTGCTGGACAAGTAGACGATGGTGATAAATTATTAGATGCATTGGAATGCATTAAAGAATGTAACAAAGAGAAGGAAAGTACTCTTCATATGTTATTAGCTCGTACTCTTGGTTCGGTTCTTCGAATAACAGTTTTGGATCTGTCAGATAATTCCTTCCTTGAAAATGGTGACTGTATTACACTGGCAGAAACAATCAAATACAATTCAACAGTAACTCAGCTTGATTTGTCAGCTAATGGCCTTGGTGATGGTGAATGTACTGCACTGGCGGAAGCAATCAAACACAATTCAACAATAACAAAGTTGGATTTGTCTGAGAATGATCTTTGTATTGGTAGCTGTACTGCACTGCTGGAAGCAATCAAACACAATTCAACCATAACGCAGTTGGATTTGTCACGGAATGGCCTTGGTACTGGTGACTGTACCACACTGGCGAAAGCAATCAAACACAATTCAACAATAACACAGTTGGATTTGTCAAAGAATAAACTTGGTACTGGTAACTGCTCTGCACTAGCTGAAGCAATCAAACACAACTCAACAATAACACAGTTGGATTTGTCACACAATCGCCTTGGTGATGGTGACAGCACGGCACTGGTGGAAGCTATTACACACAATTCAACAATATCTCAAGTAAATTTGTCAACCAATAGTTTTAGTTATGGTGACTTTGCTGCGCTGACTGAGGCAATCAAACACAGTTTAACGATAACACAGTTAGATTTGTCACATAATCTACTTGGTTTTGGTGACAGTACTCCATTGTTGGAAGCAATCAAACACAATGAAATAATAACTCATTTAAATTTGTCACACAATGTCCTTTGTGGTGGCGACTGCACTGCACTGGCGGAAGTTATGAAGCACAACTCAACAATAACACAGTTGAATTTATCAGATAACGGCCTTGGTACTGGTGACTGTACTGCACTGGCGGAAGCAATTAAACACAATTTAGCATTGACAGAGTTAAATTTGTCAGACAATATACTTGGTGCTGGTGATTGTACTGCACTGCCGGAAGCAATCAAACACAATTCAGCAATAACACAGTTGAATTTGTCACGCAATGTTTTTAGTGATGGTGACTGTAATTCATTGGCGGAAGCAATCAAACACAATTCAAGAATATCACACGAGTTGGATTTGTCACGCAATAACCTTGGGTATTATGACGACTTGAAGGTACAGTTAGTTTTAGCAACTAAAGTAAGCTTTAAAAAGTGAATATGAACTGAGAAATGAAAAGACTTGATCAAATGTAAGAAGGAAATATTTAGGTGTTTTGGCAGCATTAATATGTCCGAGATATTATATTATCCAAACAAAGTCATTATTTACCATAATTAAGGGTTTCAAAAATAATGGACGGATTTTGAAAAGTTCACTACCATGATAGTAATGCAGTGCAATCATACATTTGGTTTTTAGGTGCTTTGGATCCAGTTGAGCTTTCTAATGAAATCCATCAGTCAAAATCGTCCGTGAAGTATGGCTTGCACCCTTGCTGTGGCGCAAAGAGTCTTGAATCAACGTTGGTACATTTTTCATCAGACTCTAAATAGAGTGCAGGAAGGAAAAAAAGAAAACAAAGGCTAACAGGCCTTTGTATCAACGTCCACCATCAAATAGTTAAGTTAGGAAATCTAGGACTTCTGATATAGCTGGTTGGATATCGATGAGATCAATATCCCATGCACTGCTAAATCTGGTCCACCTCGGTGCATAAGTTCTGTACTGCTTATCGTTCTTCCAAGACTGGAGTATGATCCCTGGAGACCTCTCTGAAATGCCTTTACTGTGGAGATTTTCCCTGATATAGCGCATGTTATCAGCGTTAGTTTCTTCTTCAATGGATGCTCCTTTCCTGGATCGAAGGGCATTTTTACAAGTTTAGGTCGAAAGGGAAGTAGCATTGAACCCTGGACAACTAGTCTTGTTAATTTGAGAAACCGGGACTGTGTTGGCCAATGAGAGGTCACCATGAGTACTTCTGCTCGATCCTCCTCCACTTTTAGTGGAATTTCGAAATCAGGCTGAAGGGAGGAAACAACGCAGTTATATTGTGTTCCCCGGTCTAATAATGTAAAGGCATCTTCCAACAGCATTAGGACCATACGATCATAACTGATGGTTAATTTGAGATGCAATCAAATCAAGGGCAGTTTTTCCAAACAAGGAAAACATTTAAGCGACGTTATCACTGCTGTCGTCATTGTTGCTTAAGCTCCCTAATTATAATATGCAATTTAGCTTCTTAAGGGAACCATCTGGCGCCTGTAGAAATTCAACCTGATAAAGCTCCCCGCCCTTGTGTAGAAACATCTATTTTGAGTTCTTTTATGGCTTTCCTATGACTTATCATCCTTTTGTATTTCTTGACGTTGTTCATCCACCAAACTGTGTCATTTTTTCCTGTTTCAGACATCAGAAACCTTTAAATTCTCAATCACAATCTGTCTGTGAAAACGTTTTCATACTCGTTGCCAAGAAAAAAGATACCGTAATGCCCACTAAACGAGAAACCAGTAAAGGTCCAGTCAATAGGTTAAAAGTAGATAGCAAAATCTTGTGGGCTGATACACTAAATTGCAATTTGTAATGCTAGCAGTCATGTATGGGGGAATGAAAAAGTCTCCGGATGTTAAAGGACCTGTTTAGGCTGGACAACTGATTTATTCGCATTAGGGAAGAAACCGAAAGTCTCTGAAAGGTTCAAGGTATCCTGGACGTTGGATGAACATGCCTCAAAAGTGTCTCCTCCTAAATAGGAGTCATCTAAATACCCACTACAAACATGCCATATAGGATTATTGTCACATTTTCGTAAAAATTGGACACATTGGATGATATGAAATCTACCAAATACAATTTAAACAGACAAACTAAAAGCAATTTATCCAGAGCAGTGGTAGTCTTGGGTTTCTAAAAATGGAAAAATTGGACACCTTTCATTTATTCTCCTATTTATAATTAACAGAATACTTACAGTTATGAATATTGCAGCACTCTGTTGCACAATTTCAATGAGAGAAACAAACGGGTCTAACCAGTACATCTTATCAAAAACTGTAGAATGACAAAAACGTCAACGGTGTTGCCATGGCAACCAAAACGATAAAAATTGATCTGTAGTGACTGTGATTTAAAATAAATTTCGAATGACTAAAAAGGAAATCACTCCTCCTGTAGATATAAATACAAGGAACATGTGGTGAAAAAATTTGAAGCCTTTTGAAAATCACCAAATTGGGCAACTGAGTAGACTGCGAGCAGTCTCTCTTTTTCTTCAGATTTTGTAAGAGGAGTGCACGGGCCTCTCCCGTCTCGCGCCTTCAGTAACGCGCGTGGTCATTTACCTGTCTCGGGCGTTTTGCTCGACGGACCAAGAAAAAAGAGAGACCGCTCGTAGTCCAGCAACTGAGTTGTCGCAAAAGCCTTAGTTAACGGAAATTTGCCTTAAAAGTTTTAAAAGGCAAACTTTTACATTAAGCATCATTATAATCAAAAGTAAAGCAGTTTCTGATAAGATTATGTCTTATGAACCAAATGCAAGGAAAAATGTGAAGTGTGAAACAACAAAATGTCCTTTTCCTCCATTAGAAGGCCCCAGCCTCATATGTACCGTGTAGCACGAAACTTTACGGGAGTTTATTTTTACGGATTGGCGATTGTTTTGTGTTTTGCTGGAACTAATTTTGCGATTAGGACAGGTTGGTTTTTCTCGCTGGGAATTGAGTTTTGCGATTTTCAGAAAGTACCCAGTACCCAGCTTTGATAATATTTTCGTTTTTTCTCCAGTAAGTGTAATAGAAATAGTACTTTACGGTATGCGTACCCTATGTAAAACCAGTAATTAATTGTATTCCGTTTTGTTTCTGAATGAAGGAGGCAAGTTGTAATTGAACAGACAAGATTCCTTAGTGCTATATTTTTGTGTAGTTAATTTAAGTTAGAGAATATTTACTCTGGAGTAAAATTTTGCGGGAAAAATGTCTGTGGTAATTTTTATTTGCGGGAACATATTTTTGCGGATCGCTGGAAAAATCGCAAAAATTCACTTGGAACCCGCACAAATTTCGTGCCACACCGTAGTTCCTTCCCTTTGAATATTAACTTCCACGATCCTTACAGCAACCTTTTTCGTAGCCCTTCTTGGCTTTTTGTACAGTTCTGATGATCTTTTTTCAGCTTTTGTACCCTGCGAATGTCTCTTTCCCACTGGCAAGTACAGTTTAATCTCCTACTGCATTTCCACAAAGCTCCATGACTCTGGGCTTGGCTTTAGCACCGAAGCAGAATGTAATGTGGCAGAGATCGCTGCCATTTCCACACCGCGTTTCCTTCCAAACCATTTATGTTTGGGGCACCTGATCAGACAAGCGGTCGTAAACATGTTCTAAGTGTTCAACAAAGCCAGGATCAAGATGGTAGCTCTTGTTTTCTACTGGTCTACCACTTTTCTTGTAAGAGCACCTTGAGTTTGGAGGACAATACTTATGCCTTTCCTGTCTGGCAGTTTATAGCTGTGGTACACTCCAGCTTTGATTTCTTTTTGTATGGCTTAGATTTGTCCTTCTCTTCAGTCGTCAGTGGACCCTTTTTAGTGTTATTCCTGATCGATCTGCCATAATACTTTTGCAGTGTTTTTAATTAAATTAAAATGCAAAGTATTTTGCAATTAAAATTGCAGTTTTTTTCAAACGCCCAGATCTTCCTTCAACTGGCTTTTCATCTGATAGTTTTTTTTCTGTTGCTGGACATCTCTCAAAGCTTTCCCCATTCGTTTCTGAACATGTCCAACACAACCGGTCTTATTTCACGTCTCTGTGACATCCAACTTCTCCAGACAGGAGATCATTGTCCGACTTCTTACACTCTGGGGATTTTTTCCATTTTATGTAATCAGGAGATGATTTCTCCATCCGTTTGTTTTCGTCACTGTCACTACAAACCCCATAAACATCCCACGCAATTATACGCCTTTAAATCTCCATCACAAACCATGAAGCAGTATTATAAGCCACTGTATACTGTGCGGGACGCAAGTGACTTGTTAGGTGTGACTATTGACAATAATTTAAACTCCAATAGTCTCATCTAAAAAAAATATTCGACAAGGTGAACAACCAAATCAGCGTCATCAAGAGATTTAAAGGTCTAATCACTAGAAACTTCATGTTGCGTTTATACAAAGCGTTTATTGCTCACTTATATGGCTCTTCTGTGGAGCGAGAGGTCGTGATAAGCTAGAGCTTTTGAATAAAGGCATTTGGAGTCTTATGTTTAATGATGTAAATTCTAGTTATGACGAGTTGGAAGAAATAACAAAATGCTTATTGAAGTGTTTAAGTAATGATCCAGGTAAGAAGGAAAGCAATTTCTATTGTTGTGGCGCAATGCGCTTTCCTCACATAGAAATGTTTTCATTTTTACGCAGAGAGTGCATAAATCTACAAAAAGGCTGTTTACGAAAGAAAATGTATTTAAACTCCACTTTTAAAGGGTGTATTTTTGTGTTAAAACATTTCGACCAATCACAAGAGTTGCAAACAATGGCCAAGAAATGTTCACAATTTTACATGATCCGCACATACGATTTCTGTGTTACTTAGACTCAGACGAGATTTTGTTATAAGGAAGTTGGATAGAAAAAAAAGGATTGATGTACATGCTGCTTTGCGAAGATTTCGTAAAATTTGATGTTTAAACCAATCAGAACCTTAGTAGAGACAATAGTAAAGTTAGCACCTTTTTGCATTCCGACGTGTTCACTGCGTTTTGGTCCTTTCCTTCTTATCTGGACCATTACTTAAAAGCTTATTCGTCTCTGCGTATCCTAAATATCTTAAGAAACTGTTCTCTTCGCAGCTCCAAATATGTTTTAAGAGGGAGTAAATGTACTAAGCCTACCTGAACTTTAGGACTATGGACTCGAGTTTATCAGGTATTAAGCTGCAAAGCTCTGGAACTCACTTAAAGACCATCGACTGGCAGGAGTTGAAAAATCGATTTTCTTCATTTTTTGTCCATATATAGCTTTTAGGTAGACGGATAAGTAATCTGATGTAAGTTGCTCTCGCAAAAAGCCTTTTAGTTTCGAGAAAAGTAAGAATATCAGTTTTCGTGGTCGGAGTCTCAAAATGGCCGTACTTTCAACCCGAAACTTGCTAACATCAGCTCTACTCGCGTTCGCAAATAAAGCCGCCTGGAGAAATTTGGACACTTTCCAACAATAGAACAACTCTTCTTCTTTCACTAGAAGATACTTTCAAAGCAATATCAAGACTCGTTGTAGCGACCGCCTTTATTGGGTAATTGCTGTGCGCGCGCTAATTACGCAAGCACGACTATTTCAAAACGTTTTTGAGTTGAAAACTCGACAAGTTTACTTTATTTACCCATTTCCTCGTCGGATGAAACTCGGAAAAGCTTTAAAAATATGCCGCGTCCATTTTTTTCGCTTAAGCTGACATTTTAAGGGAGAAAACTCCGTATTTTGAAAAGAATCTCTTTTGCAAAACAAGAACTGATTCGCGTACAAGTTTCGTGTACAACACTTCGAGACTGGTAAGAATTTCTCTTTTAATCAGTGCAATAAACAAAGTGTTTTTCTCTTTTTCTGGGGAAAGTTTTTTTTATAAAAGCAATAGAAAATGTTTTTTTCCTGTGTTTGCATAGCCTGATATAAACACTCTACGGGTTGGGAGAATTCGAGGTAGTTATGCAAACCCTCGACTTCTTCTCGGCTCGAGTTCTCCCAACCCCTCAAGTGTTTTTTATAAGGGTATGCAAACGCGGAAAACGTTTTCTATTGCTTAAATGTTTTTCTTGGGGAAAATCCTTCACTATATAATGGCCGAGCTGCTTGTTTCTGTTGTTCCACTAGATGTGTCTTTAACAAATGGGAAAATGTTTGAGTAATCGCTTGTGGGTGGGGGATTTCACGCGTTTTGAAGCGATAGCTGGTGGGGCATTTAACCATCTAAACTGCCAACATACCAGGCAATATGACCAAAAGTTTTCAAAAATGTCAACCAGACGCCCGGGGGTGCCCGGGGGAAGAGGGACATGGGCGGTTTTTGATGTTCCATCACATTCTATTCCATAATATTTAACCTCATTCTGGACCCCAGTGCTTACGCTTCTGACTCCGCGCGTAAGCTCAGGGAAACTCTGCGCCAGCGTAGCCAAAATCTAGCTATTTGGGGCTCACAGCGCATGCTCTTTTATCCAAACAAAACTTTTGGCTTCTTCTATAATCTATTTCATCTCGAAATTTCTTGCTCCTTCGGAATTTGAACTGAAGAAACGGAGCCCTTGAGGAATTTTCAGATACACAAGGCTCTTAATTGTAGTAGCTACTGAGAAAATACCGTTAAACGTTCATAGATCTGAGACTTGAAATTTGCATACGCTCGACAGTTGAGAAAATGTTTGCGTGGACTACTTTACGAGGAGGTAAGTGAAATCTGAATGGCTTTTTAAGATAAACGCATGGTAATTCCGATAAAAATTTTCAAAATATGCATGAATTTAGCGTCCTTCTATTTCTGTTTGTTTATGAATATGATCGCTTTAGTAAAGCTATCGCGAGAAAAAAGAAGACAACTATAAATAACTAGTCGCATTGTGTACACGCATCACTTTGGGGAACGGTTCGTTATTTTCTGTTTACGTTTCTCTTGCAAGTTTGCTTTTTGGGGAATTTACGACATAAAGCTAACGTTTTTATTCATACTCGGCTTCTTCGTTTAAATGCGATAACGTGGAAGTCGAAGAATAATCAGTAAAGTGTCATGCTTCTTGAATTATAGCTGGCAAAGATGTCGGTGTATTTTTATTATATTTTTCACATTAAAATCAATTTTCGATATGTAGCTAACGTCATTTATTTATAAACTGGGGAATCCAGTTATTCTGTCTAATTAGTCGTGGAAATGCTGTTTTGGAATCGCTGAAATCAAGAATCGGCCACGCGTTTTTACTTGCTGGACACGCCGCACGTTCACCTGCTGTCGTGCGAACATGAATGGACCAATCAGAAACACTTTTACTGTTTTTTGCTAAAACCAATCAGAGACAATCTTGTTCTAGTGTTCCCCAGAGTTCTTCCTCCTTGGTGTCATTCGCGGAAGAGCTCTGGGGTCGAGAATGATTCAACTTCTAATGATTGAATGAATGTATGACCTCTTGTTGTTGTACCATCTTGATTTCCATTATTAGCTCCTGCTGTAATACCTGTTCCATCAGTATAGTTGACGAGTTTAAAATCAACTTCTAAATAAGCATTATACCAATCAATTGGATTTGATTCTGAACTATTATCAACAGTAAAAAGGTAATTATCCTTTGTTTGTCTATTATTATTAGCAACATTGTCATTGAATGGTGTTTGTAAATCATAATGCAAATACTCATATCGCTTAACTAATTCAGGACTTTTGAAACTTCCACTCATTTTATTTATTAATGAGTTTAAATATATTTTTTTCATAGTAGTAAATCATTGTAAACATCATATTGCTTCAATTTCCCCAGCAGTTCCCAGCAGAATAGCAAAACTTGACAAAATTAGCCAAAATGAAATATGTGCTGCGCTCTGTTGGTAAAGGCAATACAAAACACATGATGGAGTAAAATGGCTATATGAACATAAAACACATTACCGGTTCATTAAACTCAGAATACGAAGTCAAAATATCAATAAAAACTATCATTACACATGTAATGCCTGCGAAGGTGAGGGCAATGAAACCACCAAAGCCCGTGCAGAGCAGGGGCACGCCCCAGTACCCCAGTACAAATTTCATTTTGGCAAATGAATGTAAATGTATGTGCAAAACCAGTGAATCAAAAACAGATATCAAGGTTTTTAATACGAACATAATTTGCACGATTATCTATTCATACGAACATAATTTGCATGATTATCTACTCATCTGTTTAGTGATATATTTATCGATAATTTTAATTACCTCTTACACTGCCAAAAAAAAAACAGACAAGAAGTTCAGAACCAGTCTTACACTTACCCTGCAGATAGGAAAGGTCTGGATCGAGACAAGGTAAATAACTTTCATTTACCTTCTAGCCTGCGTGGCAGGTGTTTGAAAGGGAAGGGAAAGAGAGTTTCTGGCGCAAGAGAAACGCGAAATTCTCGAAACAAGCCCAAAATCCCCTTTTCCTTCCCTTTCAAACGCCTGCCACGCAGGGTTTTACCTTCTAACCTTTTACGTGCACTGTGGTTTGGTTTCGTCTATTCTTTAGGTGAAATTGCGAGCAAAGTCGATCGAAACAAGCTGCCCGAAGTGATGAAACAAATTTTTAAGCTTTTACTGACAAGACAGTCACATACACGCATTCGTACTTTTTTTTTTCTATTCAGGAAAATGTGAAATTAATTTCAGCAGTATTTCAGCAATTCGAAGCAAGGCTTTCTTCGATTCTTCAAAAAACATAATTAAAATGATAATCATCATCATCATTACCATGTATCATCATATTCATAATCGAGGTCGTTATGAATACATTTCCAAACACTGGCTGACAATGCAGTAAAGAAAAAAAAGAAAAATTGGTCTTTTAGTCGAAAGGACACCTATTTACAGAGCATTTTCCCAACTTCTCTGTGTTAACACGTGTTCCACAGTTTCATCACCCTTTCTATTACAATCTGCCAAGAAAGAATTATGGGACATGCTTTGTCTATCCAATTCTAAAAGCTTTTTCTCTCCAGCCTGTCAACGCGACTTGGTTATTTGTTGAGAAGCCAAGACCTTTTTGGGGATAAATGCTATCACAAGTGTATTTCGAGAGTATATTCCCTCGAAACCAGAAAGGACAGAAAGTGTCTGGACCAGCGGCGCAGCGAATCTTCTGATCTTTCGTATTAAACAGACTACGCCAACTAAGAAATTTATTAAACTTATCCAGTCTTATTTAATTGATTTTGATCTTAGGCACTTTGTTTAATTTTTGTTATTGTTGCACTATAGGATTTATTTCCTGACAACGCAACAGGAAGAAAAATTTTGTCTTTGGTTATCAAATGTCCAAGTGTTGGTTGTTCGTGGACTGGTGAGCTGAGGAGCAAAGAGGTAAAAATTTCAGATCATAAACTGTTTTTAAGTGGCGTATCAATCACGCATCTTAAGCCTGAAACATTATAGGCCGATTATTTAAACGAAGTCTAAGTTAACATGTGTTTAAGGCCTAACCGTGGTTTAGACGATCTCTAGATAAACAATGGTTAAACCATCTTTAAAATACATTATCAAAACGTGACTGAGCTGTGTTTTTTCCAGTCAATAGCTAAACAATGTCTTACAAGGAAATGCATTGTTTGTGGGGTTATTTGTATGCACATTTAATTCACTGTTGGAAGTTGCAGTGATGCCAACTCTCCCGCTTTTGGCGGGAGACTTACGCTTTTTTGCTTCGTCTCCCGCTCTCCCGCTTTTTACGTCCACTATAAATATTGAATACTTAGTAAAAAATAAAACAGACTTAGTTTGAGATTTAGCCTATTTTTAGCTCAAAACTTGAATTTTCTTATTCGCAGTACGGTTTCTGGGGCATTTTTGCAAGTATTATTTCTAGCATCAAAACGATGATTTCGAATTTTGATAGTATGTACATCATGTAAGACGTCATAT